>JANHFL010002718.1:83932-129845 GCA_032468155.1 Oxyrhabdium leporinum | reverse complement strand
TCAGGCGAACTGGTAGGAAAGATTCTGGCTGGCCCCACCCACCCACCCACCCGCCGTGCCCCTTTCTGGAGTTTCCCACATGCCCAAGTGCAGGGAGGCCCACTAGGCCCAAAACGGGGCACAGGGGTATGTGGCGCGGTCCCCCGCACCCGTCTTTGACTCCCAGGAGGTTGCAGGGAAGCCTGCTAGGCCCAAAATGGGGTACAGGGGTGGCCACGCTCACCCAGTCACATGACCAATAAGCCACACCGACCAAGCCATGCCCACAGAACTGGTAGTAAAAAAAAATTGAATCCCACCACTGAGTACATGCAGTGATACTGACACATATGCAGGAAATATTTTAAATCCATCTGTATAAATGATATATGGTTTTCAAAATGCAGAAATTCCCAATGTGTCAGTTAAAAGTACAGCTCCAGCCGGTAGAAAATTCTACTACCAGAGCTGAAAACTGTTCCCACTCTTTTGGCCTTCCAGAAGGATATTAAAAACTAGGTTTTGTCAATTGGCTTGAGGCCCCCAATGGGAGGGGGTGTTGGTTGTTGGGGTAAGAAGACCAGATCCCCGTATTAAACGTTGCTTGGTTTCTAATTTTTGCATATTTAAAATTTTACTTGCTTTTCTATTTATCTTTTTATGATCTGTAAGTCATCCAGGGTTATTTTATCAGGGAGATGGATGACATATCAATTTCATAACTAACTAACTGACTGACTGACTGACTTATTGACTAGCTAACTAACCAACTAAATACATGCATGCATGCATGCAAGTCCTTTATAGGGACTAAGGGTTTCCTGTTGCTAATAAAACACATGAAATTGTTGCCTAGTAGATGTACATATGCTTTAAATGTTGGCGTTAAATAACCAGGGTAGTGTAGGACTGCTGGCACAAGTTCCAAACTCCTTGTCTCCCCAATTATCCACAGATACAAATTTAACAGGAATATCATAAAAAATGCCAAAAACTGAAAATTAATATATGTATTGGCATGTTCAAGATTGCACTTGATATTGTACTAATATAATATACAGTACTTGGTTTCCAGTTGTGCTTGTATTGGCTCTTTTCCTAGTAAATATTTGTGATATTGACTGCTGATGTTGTCATTGGATTCATACATTATTTTACTCCCAAATATAGTTTGTATATTAGAGAGATACGTCCATAGATGTAAAGTTGGAAGTCCCAAAGATTTCTTCCCAGAAGTCCATTGGGTCCTCACACTCTGATCCTATTTGTGTTTTGGTGAGAAAAATGGATTGATAGTCCCAGTTGTCATCAAATATTCTTCAGGGGTACAATACATGGTAGCCATCTTCCATCTCCATTGCTTGAAAGAGATAAAGATCTCACATCCTGTGCTTCTTTTCTGGTAAAGGGTCTTTCCTTTCATCTCTTTGGGACAGCTCCCTTTGTAAACTCCACTATTCCTGGTTGTCTGGCACCTCACCAGCCATATATATTGTACAAATAAACAAATCCTGATTTTCTTGCAAGTTCCAGTCTGTTTGGTAAGAACCACTAACAAGCACTTTATTTTCTTTCTACCCATCTATTCACTGAGCTTTTTCACTCATCTACTTACCTCACTTCTTGCTATATTTCTCATACCTTCTCCTGTCCCATTTGTTTGCTTTTTTTCTTTTTTCCTCCTGCTATATTCCATAGCTCCTTCCCAGGCTATCCCTTTTTTTTTTTTTTGAAGACCACAAAGTTTATTCATGATAGTTGGTCAGGAAGGTACACTAATTGTTTTATGAGTGCAGCTGTGAATCCCTGAATATAATTACTGGGTGGGTTTTTTTTCAGACCAACTGATAAATAGACCAGATGATTAGGCAAGAGGAAAATACTTTCAGTCAGTAAATATCAGTTTATTTAATGCATATAATATGATTTGACTTGTAGAGAGCCACCTTATAGGGGACATAGGTAGCATAAAAATTAACAAATAATAATAAAATAATTACATTTTATTTTAGCGTGGCAATGACAGGCTGGTATAGTTTTTGATTCACGTGGACCTGCATTTTATCATAGAAAGGAATTCACAGAATACAACTGTTAATTGCTGGGCAACATTTCTTTTTCTTTTTCCAATCAGATTAGACTGTAATTGTATTCATATGGTTGGAAAAGACATTTGAATCAGCCTTCTGAAAGTGGTAACTTTTTGGAACTGTAGCCTGAAGCTGACAAAAATAAAAATTGGGTTTTGTATGACTTAGTAGATCTCTTCTTCATAATCTCATATTGATTAATTAGCAATAGTTATACTTAAAGGGGTTTAGCAATTTTTTTTAAAAGAAATAACATCATTAGATCATATTGCTTTCCCAAGCTAACTGTCCTATGGGACATAAGCTACCTGAATGGAAGAGTTATATTGCCTTACAGAATATGCCAACACAGCATGGATTAAATATAGCACACAAACCTGTGCTTTATAATGATACTGGCATAATCCATACCAGCTCTTCTTGGCAGTCAGCAAGAATTGCTATCAGAAGTAGGACAATAAAAGAATGGAAAAAAAATAGTCAATTAAAAAAAAGATAAAAGCAATAAACATATTATACATTTATTCAGAAAGATGAATAAGTCAGGAAACAGGATATATGCAATATATTTCTGTCTCTAGAGAGAAATAAAATTAGCTGGGACTTAATTTGATACAACATTAAAAAGGTAACAACTCTGAGGAACTGTGAACAGAGAAGAAAAATTGCTTTTATTAAGGGAGCACCCAAGTCACAAAGGATTCATTATGCTGATTACTTGAAAAATAAAGGATATTGAAAGCAAATCAAAACAAAATACCATGAACCTTTTAGATAAATTATAACACTTTCATGCTTATTCCTAAATAATGGGTACTATTTTACATAGTAAAAGATGAAAAGTGACCTACCTACATCCCTGAAACTCAGCTAAATGAAAGTTATATAGAACAGGACTTTAAAAAAGAAATAGCCCTTCAGATATGTTTGCAGTATACTTCTCATTTTCCATGAACACCAGCTATATTTGGAGCTGTTTGGAGTTGAAGACAATGTTTGGAGGCAGCAAAAAATGACAACGTTATTATGATGGTGGATGGAATGTTGTAATACAAGCTCCACCTCTTTTTTGCCAAAATTTGAAAAGTTGCCTGTCTCTATTATGCACTGCTACCTGTGATCAGGATTTAAGCTGTTGCCTCATTTATAAGTTTCTTGTTTCGCTTCGCTTACGAAGTCACTTATTTTGAAAGAAGCTTTAGTGAGTTTAATGGGCTTTATTCATAGGGAAGTGTGTTTAGAGTCACAGACTTTATACTACAATATTGCACATTATCGACGGTTATGTTGTACATTGTGTTGTGCACTGTAAAATAGCTGCAGCTTTTCCCAGAATCTCATGGCAACATCACATAGTAGCAACCCCACCATCCCAGGAAAGGTGCAATTGTTTTAAAGAGTAAAACATAGAGTAAGTGTGTTCTAAATTCACCTTTTGTCTGTTGAATCTGAAGCAATGCCCAGCCCTAACGATAAGCCTTGTAGAATCAGTGGAACATATTTCTAAATAAACATATATAGGATTGAGGGGTTCTTGGTGCTCTCTGAGCTTGATTGTTCTCTTTAAACATTTCATTACCCAAACTAAGTAATATCATCAGTGCTAGCTTTGATGACTAGCACTGATAATGTTACCTATTTTGAGTAATGAACTGTTTAAAGAAAATTATCAAGCTCAGAGAGACCAAGGGCCCCTCATTTTTAACCCTGAGCTACAAATATTCTCCTTTATTCATACGACATATAGGATTTGTGGTGATGTCACAAATATCAAGTGAACAAGCTTCATGGGTAACCAAGTTCATTAAAGATTCTTTGACACAGAAAAGTAACAACTATTTAGATTTAAAGGACGTAAAGTAAGCACTTTGCTACCAGTATCTGTAATTAATACAAATGTGACATTAATTTAATGATAAAGTTAGTATGTTGACTGGAGAGACAGAATCAAAATGTAAATTCATTTAATGTAATTCACACATATTAGCATATTTATACTAGACATATAAAATGCCTACAAGACATTTCTTGCAATTAATTTCACATTAAATAGCTTGCTGAAATATGACAATGGAATCCCTAATTCATTTGAAAGAGAAATTGGTGATAATACATCCTGTTTCCAAAACTGCCAAACATAAATTTTCAGGAGCTAGCAATTTTAAATGTACACAATACAAAAGAGATGACAATACAGTATTTTCTGTTCAAAATAGCTTTTATAATGAGATGTAACTTCTCAGAAAATATGTCAATAATTCTCAACACCTGCAGTGCTCAGTATTGTATTGCAGATGTTCATGTCCCCACATGTTGAACATCAATAGCCAATTTTTCTATGGTGAGGCCATCCTTCAGAATAAATAGCCATTGGAGTTAAGGCAGCCCTCCCCTCATTTTACAGTTTACAAAGCGGCTTAAAGTTCACCTTTTATTAAGGCTTTTTGTAAGTTTAACAAAGTTTTTAATGTGAATGTATGTGTGTTTGTGTGTGTGTGTGTGTGTGTGTGTTGCTTAGAGGTAGTGGAGTAGGCAACATATGAAATTATAAATACAGAAACAAATACTGCCTCAGACACAGTAACATGTTTTTGCATATCAGTCTAGCTGGAAGAAAAGGACAAGCAGAAACACATTTTCCTGATATAATTTTCATGGTGGGCTTTTATTGCAAATACACTATAAAGATCATGGAAGCTGTTACTTTGCAGACCTATGAATAAACCACAAAGGACATCTCAAATGGAAAACCCTTAAAATAAATTGTTGGGGGCAGTGAAAAATTCATATGGAAAAATAGAACCATTATGAGGGCCAGTTTGATGTAGTGGTTAAGTTGTTGGCCTAGAAACCAGGAGACTATGAGTTCTAGATTTCTAGATTTCATTAGTTATGAAATCCAGTTGGGTGACACAGACTGTGGAGGAGGAAGGAGTATTATGTACTTTTGGTGCCTTGGGATACTTATAAAGTAATAAATAGAGGATATAAAAGTCTAATAAATAAATAAATTGTACCTACAATGTAGAATACATTTTTGAGCAATTTAATGTTCAATTCTTATCCTTTTCCCCAAACCTTACATTTTCAATTGTTCATATGCATGTCTTTTTTATTATAACAGCCAACAAAAGGGACATCTTATGTAGTTGTAATGAGCAAATGTAGGTAATGGAAAAAAGTAGGATAATTAAATACTATAACACAGAAGATTTAACAAAAATATAAACTATAGCATACATTTGGAAAAAATAAGTTTTTCATTCATTCAGTATTTTTTTCCAAACCCATCTTTCAATTATTAGTAATTCAACTTTGTTCCTCTAAGGAGCTGAAGGATGTGTAAGACATTTTTCTTCCCTACATATAACAAATAACCTTGCACATTAATTATATTGATTCAATTAACATGGTGTTGAATGTGGCCTTTGTCTGTAGACTAAATTCCAATTATTATCCAAGATTCCTTTCCCTTGTCTAGTGAACTCATTAAACAGATGTTCCTGAAAATAAAAGGGGCTTTGGTTTTTCACTGGGAGATGAAAGGGAGATACAGAAAATAATCAGGAATGATAGATATCATCATCATCATCATCATCATCATCATCATCATCAGCAGCAGCAGCAGCAGCAGCAGCAGCAGCAGCATTTCTTGTAAAGTTTGAGCCACGAGAAAAATATAGGTTTTCTCAACTGAAAATCAATTTACGAATGAAGAGCAAATATACAGCATGTGTCCAAGGATAATGTTGCAGGATCCAATCTGGGTCAGTCACCAAGACCAGACATTTAGTCTTCCAAGCATTCAGATTTGTGCTGGAGCCCATCCTTCCTGCACTTCTGAAAGCAAAAATCAACTTCTTGAAAATCAACCCATTTTTTTTATTATTATTAAAGGTCAGAAACCCAGACTAAGTAAAACTGGTCTTTTAATTTGGAGGATGGGGGAGGAAAAAAATTAGAAAGGGAGAAAATGCAATTTCAGGGTAAAGGGAATGAAGTATGAAATATGTACTTATTAAAGCTAAACTGTATTTACTGACTTAATAACATGAAATGCATAATGCATTACTCAGCAGGCAGCACATGAAATTACAAATGCTGTACATTTTGCATTTATTCTAATCATCTTTGCAACTATGGTCTGTAGTCTAAATAGAGCTGTAAGCATGTTGGAGAAGAAAAAACACATAAAGACACCATAGAATAATTCTCAATTTTGGTTCTCATTTCTTTTCTTCCTCATTCCAACTTGTTTTGTTTTTCATTTTTAAGCCCTCCCTGGAGGGAAATAAAGTCTAGGTGAGCTGATTAAGAAGGCAGTGACCATTAGGATCTGGTGAGAGAAAACTCATCCCTGACTACTTTCCAGTTTTCCTATCATTGTCTGTTCCTTACAGTTTTAACTAAAGGATGTGTGTGCATTTCTGCTCAATTAATATGCATGTTTATGTCTGCTCAAGAGGGACATGGGACTGGTCCTTCTATACATCTAAATATATTTATTAGAAGGGACAGATTTGAACCCCTGGAATGGAACCATTGAATGGTATACCCTTGGCTTGAAGTTTGACAAACTAATTATCTGATTTATAAAGACCAGTTGCAGAAATTAGGTATGGCTAGTCTAGAGAAAAAAAATACTAATGGTGACATGATAGCAGTATTCCAGTATTTGAGAGGCTACCACAAAGAAGAGGGATCAGCTTGTTTTCTAAAGCACCAGGCAAGACAACAAACAATGGATGGAAACTAACCAAGGGAAGAAGGAACTTGAAATTAAAAGAAATTTCCTAACAGTAAGAACAAGTAACCATTGGAAAAGCTTGTCTTCAGAAGTTGTGGGTGCTTCATCAATGGAGATTTTTAAGAAGAGACTGGACAGCCACTTGTCACAAATGGTATAGGGTCTCCTGCTTGAGGAGGACATTGGACTAGAAGATGTCCAAGATGCCTTCCAGCTCTATTCTGATTGAATGATGTGTCAGCTTTGTTCATATCTACTGTATGGGAGTGGGAGATCTGGTTGCCTTCCTTCCATACATGGATGTTGTTATAGACTAGAATACTATTCAGATCTTTAACATTATTGCATCATTTTATAAGTTGAACTGCGACTAAACTCATTGAGCTTAATACAAATTAAGTACTACATATATATTCTTTGTCACAAATGATTATAAACTTGTTTAAAACATATAAGAACTGGATGAAATGTATCCTTACTGGTATATTTAGTGAAGATATATGAAAAAAATAATATTCCTGAAACTATGAATTCTAGAACTGCAATAATTGATTTAGGAAAGGTAATCTGAGCTGCAGTGCTTCTCAAGTGTGAAATAGAAAATGTGTTTGTATGTCAATGGCAGCGTCTACATTACTTTTGCTACAGGACTGGCATCTCGGACAAGTTACCCACATAATTTCACTAGTATCTTGAAGCAGAGCAGAACATTTGAAATCATAACATGTTGAGTTATAGTACATATTATAACCAAACCACTACAAAATACCTGTGTGTTTTACTTTGGAACTGTTCATAAACTTTTTAGAACAGTTTTCCTCATTTAATTCATAGCACATTATTTAGACAAGGTCATTTATCATTCTGTTACATTGTCTGTTAATTTATTGCATAAACAAATGGCATAATGATTTTATATACATTGGATATAAATATATACATTGGATATAAATATATACATTGGAAATCTATTGACGTCTATAAAGATTATCTTTAAAGTTGTTAATATATACCATAAATGCCTGTTATATGTCACTCATAATAGGAAAGCTGTACATAAATATCTTTGATTGTCTCAAAGATGCTTTTTCTTCTTTTTTCAAAAAGGCAACTGGACTATGTTTTTCCTTGAGGAAGAAAACGTTTTGCTTCTCATCCAAGAAGCTTCATCAATTTCAGCTCACACATTACAACGAGCAGAGAATAAAGTCATTATGAAGATTACTGAAATATCTGTGGAGATTCTCAATCATCCAGGTCAAAGGTCTTTTTTTTCTTCTTTTTTCAAAAAGTCAACTGAACAATGTTTTTTCCTCGAGGAAGAAGAACATGTTCTGCTTCTCATCCAAGAAGCTTCAAAGTTCTGGATAAATGATGGGGGCGGGGGTAGGGAATGAAAGGATTAGTTCTAACAGGACGGGGTGTGTGGGAAATGGAAGAATTATGTTTCTTTGTAGTCATCTGGTCATTAGCACTCTCTCTGAGAGCCTTTGAGGCTTCTTGAAGGTTTATTGCAGATGTGTTACAGAGGTCATAGAGGCCCCAAGTGGTTTCAATGGCTCTCAGACACAGTGTTAATGTCAAGGTTACTACAAAGAAATATAATTCTTCCATTCCCCCACCACCATCCTGTCAGATATAATCCTTCCATCCTCTCCACCATCCAGCCAGAATTGATGAAGCTTCTTGGATAAGAAGCAATATGTTTTCTTCCTCAAGGAAAAACATAGTTCAGTTGCCTTTTTGAAAAAAGAAGAAAAAGCATCTTTGAGACAATCAAAGATATTTATTTACAGCTTTCCTATTATGAGTGACATATAACAGGCATTTATGGTATATATTAACAACTGTAAAGATAATCTTTATAGACATCAATAGATTTCCAATGTATATTTTTTAATTGAACTAAATTGTATTTTCTAAAGCATAATATATAAAAACCTGGAAAATGCCAGACTTTTGGAGCTGGTTTAACACCAGGAAATATTTCTTCATCCAAAAATGCTCCTGGGTTTAGGTGCTCATTGGATACATAATACTGTGTTTCACTTATGTAATTATTCACCTCTCTGCTCACCCAGTTTAGCCTCAAAGGAATAAGTATTATCAACAACTGTGCTGCAAATTTATCTGCTTTCAAGAAGGATGAAAGTCTTTCATCAAAGGAGCCTTATGTCAAGAAAATAAGAACGATGCTCCTTTGAAGTGATTCAAATCTTGGATGTAAAACTGATTTCCTGTCATCTGAAAGATATTCTACTACCTGAAATATGATAAACAGTGATTTGACAATAAAGAACTGAAGTATGGGTTTGTGACAGACATATTAATCATGTAACGCTTTGCTAATCTGGTGCAATGTTTGCAGTGATCACCTGTCATGGAGATAAACATTTAGTTACTATGATATTGAGGTTGGTGCCAGTGCAGCATTCAAGCAATATGCAAAGAAAAGTGTACCCTGAAGAATAATATAAAGTGACTATTTGTTTTATAATCAAGCTAAAGCTTACTAGTTAAACAATAACATATTATGTGCATTTTGCAGTGGCACCATTAAATGGATCGTAGCCAAAATAAAACTGATTTTAAAGCTTTTTTTCTCTTTTTTTTTAAAAGAGTGATTACTAGGATTGATTTGATTGATTCTATACCATCAGTCCAGTGTCACCTTTTAGCAACCATGTAGATAGATTTTGCTCATGGTAATCTTTCCCTAATCTGTCCTTCAAGTCTTCCAACAGTGCACCCATTGTGACTGCAGCTGAGTCCATCCACCTGCTGCAGGTTGTCCTCTTCTCTTTCCTTCACCTTTACTACCATTAGAGCCTTCTCCAAAGAATATAACATAACAATAATGTTATGATCTCAAAGTAGAATAATTTAAGCCTGGCTCTAATCTTCATTAGATGGTTCTTCTAAGCATTATTTTGATAGCATATGAAATTAAGGATGGTGCACAATAATTTTCACACTCTGTTTATTCTGTTTTTTAATATTAAAATCTGTATAGATTGACCTCTTCCATTGTGTTAGCCATTGTGTCATTCTCCAAATTTTCTGGCATAGCTTGGTTAGAACATTTCCTAATTTTTCATCTGTTGCTTTGCATATTCTGTGGATATTCTAACAGTTCCTGTAACTTTCCAACTTGGTAACAATCAGGAATCCTCCATTCTTTTGGAACTGATTTACTGATATGGTCTATTACTCTATTTGATAGAGCTGACACTGCCTGTCTTAAAGAAGACTGTGGCATACTATCACTTGAAGCAAACTATCATTACAACCACCCTTTTTAACAGTTATGCACCTGTGTCATATTTCCCATTCTTATCCAAGGTGTTTGAAATAATTGTAAAATAAATCCAAGCACTTTGGGATTTGGATCTGTTTTAACCTGATTTCAGACTAGGTGATATCATCCATTGACATCCTCTAGCAGTAATCAGAACTGGAAACTAACAACCAAGGAAGAATTCTTTCTGGTTTCTGATTAGTCATATTTATTTCGAAAAAGTGTAAGAATTCCAACAAGTAATTTTGTTTTTAAATGTAAATCTTACATACAGACAATTTTCCTGCACTTTCAGTCATGGGGGGGGGGATCTGTTTCTTTTAGGAAGGGAAGCCAGTCTCCACCTGGATATGTACACAATGGCTTCTAGTCTCTTTATCAGTGTGGAAATTTGCTTTCACATCATCTCCACTTTCAAATAACCTTATGTCTGTAAGCCTACTTTCCAAATATAGATGTGGTTTCAATTGACTTCATTAGTGACTTGCTTGGCGGTTTTTTGGTGTGTATTTTTGAGAAAACAACATGGGAGGGAAAAATGACCCCAAGAGGCTAACTGCTTTGTACTGCCAAACTAAGTTTCATATCTGAAATTAGCATGTAAAAGATATCTCAGCCCACAGAAGGGAGGCTGGCATAGGAAATGCTTCAGAAGGGCCCTACCCATTTTTTTCAGAGAATAAAAAGAAAGGGGGGACTAAAAGAAAAGGAGAGAAGAAATATTTATAACCTTACAAGATTTTGTTAGTGTACCCTTACAATAAAGATAGAGCTAATACTTCTGGTTGTGCTTCTTGTCTGGATTACTTTGCAGGGCAAACGCTAAATTAAAGATCCATTGTATTTCATTCTTGTTGCTGTGTTCGTCCTTGTTGCTGTTCAACACCTACCTGATGTCATGGTTTTGAGTAATGCTCCCGATCAATTCAGGACTCTGAGGCCTTGGTTTCCTCAAAAATCCTATTTATTGGGTACATTATGTCAGCACAGTCAAAGGTGAAATTAATACTGAATAATTCTCTCATTTTTGATACAATTAAAGATAGATACTAGCCGCCGCCTCTCATGTCACAGGTCACTTTAGCCAACCAAGCAGGTGATGAACTTCTCAGCACTCCCTCCTGTTGTTGTAGGGCACATTGATCTGGCCTTGGTTCTCAGGAGCCTTAACATTCTACACTCCACAAGTCCCCTTCCCCTCCCATAAGTAGGGCAACTAAGAAATGAAGCAAGAAAAATTATGGCCTCAGCTAGAGTCGTTTCGAGAGTTGACAGCTGACTTATCTGAAGGCATTACCCTGACTTCTGGAATGTGGTGTCATCAGAATCAGGGGTGGGCTGCTGGGGGTTTGCTGAGGTTTGGGTGGACCCTTAATGAAGATTCTGCGGGGTTTGCCGAACCCTGAAATCCCACTCCTGGCTGGCCCTGCTCACCCCTCTCCTCCAAGGAGTCTCCACATGGCCCATTGTAAATGCAGGTAAGTGTAGGGTGCAAGCAGAGGCTCGGGGAGGGAGAAAAATGGCCCTCCTGGAAGTTCAGGAAGGCTGGAAGTGGGCCCGTTTCCAGCCTCCAGAGAACCTCCGAAGCCCGGGGAGGCCGTTTTCACCTTCTCGGAGGCTCAAGGAATGTCTCTGGACCCTGGGGAAGGTGAAAACACCCTCCCACACACACACTGTGGTGCAGGAGGCTGACTAGGTCACACCCACCATGGCCACACCCACCCAGCAACCAGGCAGCAAACCCATTGCTGAAGTTTTTGAATCCCATCCCTGAGCAGAATGCAGAACCAGAACAGTTTCTTTACCATTGAATTTCAAGGAAGTAATTGGTACCATTAATATTGGTCTAGGTTTGACAAAAAGCCAAATGACAGAGAATCTGAAATTAACAGGTATCTGATGGTCTTCCACAGTTGTGGTTTGCACTACATAGCACAATCAGAAAGAGTCAGCATGAACTAAATTCCACCAATTAAACCATGTGATCTGATGGGACCAAGGAAGTGGACTTTCTCTGATATAGCACCTGCCTTCTGGAATGATATCCTGACCTTATTTAAATAAGACCTCAAAATCTAGTTCTTCTCCATGACCTTGGGCTAGAGTAAGTGGTAGACTCCTGTATCCGATCGATCAGATAGGGTTTCTTTTTCTAGACATTTTTTGTATAATTTGATATCACATTGTCTTCATTGTACACTGCCCAGAATTGTCATGTAATTGGGTGATCTGTAGGTTAATTAAATGAATAAATAAAGAGAATGATTCTACAGTCAGTTCAGGAAGTACTGAACAGGAGAATCAACATTCGTGGAAAGAATCATGTTGTTTTAATGTGGGACAATTCTCATATGTAAAAGAAAAAAAAGGGGGGAACCTCCTGCTATCTTTTACATTTTCAAAAATGAGGAATATTTTTTTTTCTGGGAAAGTGAAAACTAAATAGAGATTGGTCCTACTAGTCTTCAACTTCCATGGATTTATGAGGAGCGAAATAACTAAACTCATTCCTGGAAAAATTATTTTACATCTGAAGAAGCAAATCTTTAAAACTTATATGAAATTATATGAAGTGCATAAAATCTGCAGACTAGAAGCGGCATGTGGCAAAAATGTTTAAATCTAATAAGCCTTCTTAAATATTCCACTAGGGATGCCTGATATTGTCAACATTTAAATGAATCTAATTGTTTTCAATTTGCGCTCTGAATTCTTAAGTATGATCATTAATTTGTTCCAGCTTTTTTCCTGCCAGCATCAAAACAAAGAACACTGCTTTAAGAGCAAACTAAAGTTGTGTTTTTCAGATAATTAAATTAATCAAAGAATTTATAGAAAAATGAGGGCCTACAACCAAGTGCTTAATTGCTCATAAAGGGACATTTTTGTTTATTTGACATGTGCAATTACAATGTGCATTTGCTGCACGCAGATATATTTTTGTTGACAGAGGTTGGAAGCTGGGAACAAAATTGATGCCAACCACAGGCTGCTTCCTTCTAATATTTTTTTCAAGTCATTTTAAGAGATTCAAACATTTACCAGGCTTGCTAAACAACTGTTAGATTCCTCAACTTTTATTATTAGTGGTGTGATAAAATATGCTAACAAAACAAAGATACGGGTATGAAATACAATTCATTATATCTCACTAGCAATAGTCAAATTCTCACATTTACAAACAATGTTATAGAAAAATCCTGGATGAATTTGTTAAAGCCACTTAAATCCATGTTCAGTAGGCCTGCACAAAGCTCAAAAGAAAAACTACAAACTTGAGTTTTCTAGAAAGCTCACATTAGAATGTTACTTTGTGATATTCCCTGTATGCAGACCAGAAGAGCTGCAATCAAGGAAGTTACAAAGATATCAAATGGGTTCTTTAAAAATCTTGTTTGAAGTAACAAAGTTCTTTTTAACTTCATGCTCAAATGTATATTAATTCAATCATGTTCATGTTTCTTTAATTGGTTTTAGGGAATATCCTAAGTTTTAAAGACTTTTTCTCTAAATTCAGCTGTATTTTAGCAAACTGCCTGGCTATTCCATTGTTCCCTTCAATACCTAAGATTAGAAATAACATTTGAGAAGGATGATGGCTGCTTCTTTATTCTGACTCATGATGATAAAGCTCATCAAATATCTCAAGCAACCCTAAATTAAATTAAATTTTGTATTACAACGTTCCCAGTAATATAAAACTGCAGCAAATAGTGCTAGTTTAAAAACAAGCAAATAAAATTGTAGCAAATAGTGCTAGTTTAAAAACAAGCAATCTCTAAACTTATACAAGGTGCCATTCTTTGAACGTTCAACATTCATTTGTAGCAAATATACTTCCACCTTAAATCACTGGAACTAACAGAAAATAATGTTGATTACAGTGTGATTGATCACTCTGATTACAGTATGACAGCCTACAGGTCTTTTATTATTGACTACATGAACTTTGCTGACAGAACCATTTATATGCAGCTCTGGACCTGCATGAATTCCTCCAAGCATTGAGTCAAGCTGTTGGCTGAACCCTGCCTTGGTGTTCCTGGTTGTCATGTTATTAAATTGCTCCAAACACATTGTGGTGTTTTAAATTATTTTTTCCATTATTGTTGATTTTATTCAATGGACTGTTAGCTGCCCAGTGTCATATGTCGAGTGGGCAGCCGAGTAAATTAAATAAAGTCTATTTTATTATTACAAAGATGAAATACCCTCCCTGCTCCCAAAAAAAGACAAAATCCTAAGACAAGCAAAAGTGAAACAAAGGGATGCTGAATTGTTTTCATACTTATTCTTTGGTTCAGAAATGCAAATTACTCAAGGTAGCAAGTCATAGGAAAATTTAATGTGATACTAGACAACTATACTCCCTCCCTGCCTCCCTCCTTCCCTCAGTTTCCTGCAATTTCCCATTTATTTCTCTTGTGAAAAGCTTTCAGGGAGAAGGCAATGGGAAAGCCAGCATGAGTTTGAAGTCTAAGGCTAGCAGGCAGGAAAGAGGCTGCTGCCAGATGGGGAGGGTTACACAAGGTTGCAGGTCACGAATGGTATGTGGTGGGTTGCTTTGTAGGTTGGGAACACCTATGGACTGTGCTGACCAGGTCAGGTAGGGTACATAGGGAATGGTATGGGTCAAAAGAGTGCCTGGGGGTAAAAGGTACCATACAGATCAGAGATGATGCATAAGGAAGTGATGCAGATTGGGAAGGGTATGCGAGGGCACTGAGAAAATGCTGCATAGATTGGGGATAGCAGGCAGGAGGTGCACAGATTGGGGAGGATGTGTGGCGATGCAGAACAGGTGTCAGGAACAGTGCTTGAGGGCACATTAGAGGTATTATGTGGGTCAGAGAAGGTATTTAGGGTGGGGCGTATCAGGGTCAGTCTGTGGGGATGTGCAAGAGGTGCTCTGTGAGTTGATATAGGTATGCAGGGTAGCACAGTTCAGGGGAGGCACACCCAGACAATTGTTTATCAGCCACATTCCAATATGGGCTACAAAGAGCTATGCAAGCACGACAGGGATAATAACTGATTAACTGTGTGCTTTTGTAAGACATTCCTGTAGTCCAAAGGAAGGCTGAAATTGCAATTACTAAAAATGATACTGCAGTGAGGATTTGTTTTAAAATGGGCTCATCCTGTTTCTAAAAGGCACGAAAAAGTATTTTCTTATGGACAGTGATCCATATGTGATAAAGCTAAATAACATGTCATATCTAAATCTGAATATAATTTGAAAAATACATTTCAGATGATTTAGCTTTTAATTTGGAGATTAAAGAAGGATTAAAATCATTTGCCTTTTGTTGTGAGACAATGAGGATTAGACTTTCCTGTGCTTGCTCTTTCATTTAACACTGGAATGAGCTTTCATTAATTCAAAGAACAGACATGGAGAAATTCAGATGGGATCTCTAGTAAGGAGCAAAATTTAAACACCAGCTTAGTCCATTCCAGGTGCTACATTATATCAACCAAAGCTTAGAGTTTTGATTCCTCCCCCCCTTTTCCTACAGCATAAAGTCTGTGAAGCAAGCTGGATATGATCTATACCTGGAAGGAAACATATCTGAAAATCCAGTATAAGTTCACGGGAACTTATTGTAAGTTCACAATGATGGATGTACAGCATGGGAATTTTCAAGCTTCTTAAATCGATATAAATTAGTCAAGGTCTTTTTGCCCTTCAAGTCTATTATTTAGTGGCCCATGTTATGAAAATAACAAATGTTGAACTGAACTGTAGTTGTAAAAGAGTTTACAGCATAATCTTATGAATATATGTAGTTGTGTGCCTTCCTGTGCACATGCAAACACACTCACATTGAATTATAACCTTGAGGTGCAAGAAGAAAAGCACACTTTCTCTGGGATGAGAATATTCTACATAGCTCCTTAGGCTAACAATCAGAACAGAATTCCCAAAGATGCTTTTTCAAGAGGCAACTGGACTTCCTTGTTTTTCTTTGAAGACATTTTGGATCCACTTCTTGGATGAGAAGCAAAATATCTTCAAAGAAAAACAAGAAAGTCCAGTTGCCTCTTGAAAAAGCATCCTTGGGGAAACCAAGCCATGATCTGGATGACTGAGAATCTCCATAGACCAGTGGTCCCCAATCTTTTGGTACCAGGGACTGCTTCCATGGAGAAAGGCTTTTCGGCAGACCAAAGGGTTTTGCATGCTGCCTGCATCCTGTGAATGGGGCTTCACTTGTTGGCATGGACCAGTTGCTGTCATGCCGTGGACCGGTGTCAGTCCATGGACTGGGGTCAGGGACCCCTGTCATAGACAATCAGAACAGAATTTATTGTTCAAAAAGAGGATCTATACAATTGTAGATGAAGGGGTTTTTATCATGATACATGATTCAAAGTAATGTCTTGCTGCTTAATATATGAGTAGAACTTGAATATACAGAATGACTACTTTTCATTCTAAAACTTCATAAAAATGGAGAAAGATTAATTATATGATTTTGTTTCCCTATTCTAGAGTCAAGAATTTTCATGGTTTTATTGTAATGACAGTTAAGAAGTTACAAATAAATTACAACCACACACACAAACATACAATTTATCTTATTTTATTTATTTGTCTTATTTAGAGACCATTCATCTCACTCACAATGTATTAGAAGCTTCCAGATATATGAAACTGCACACTCCATCACTTCCAGTTAAGCATATTGGTTATGTTGTCTGGGGGAAACTGAGAGTTTCAGCACATTTGGAAGGTGCTTATTTAAGGTCATTCTAAAAAAATTCAATATGCCATACAAATGTAGGTGCTGTACATTTAAATACTTTAAATATAGTTGTGATACACATTTTTCTGAAAATTTTATTGTATTCCTTTTCTAAGAGCAATGTAAAGGTCAACATTTTCTTCTAAACTAAATGTATTCCAAGAATTTGTATATAGTTTCCTCTGCAGTCTTTAGGAGCCAGACAATCATTGCAGCTTTGATTTCTTTCTGTTTCAAAGGAGACATGTTAACATCCAATTGATTTAAAAAATAAATCAACAACATTGTCCATTGTTGTCTCATTAGCCAGCATATTCCATTTAACAATTTTATGTATTGGAAAACTATGTGTAGACACTATTTTTCCAGGTAACCTATGAAAAATATTCTTATGCTGTAAGTAGTGAAGCGATTTATTGCATTATATTGAATTATCAGTAATGTTTTTTATAGCCTATATCTTAAGTATAATTTAAAACATTTCATAAAATAGTAATAATAATAATACTTATGACCATGTTTTACTAGTGCTTGAAAATCTACACAAATTCTTAATGCCGGATCTGATCTTGAAAAGCTAAAAAAATCCTAATCTTTTCAGGAAAACTAAACTTGTTAAGATTATCATGGAAAGATGACTCTTGATGGATGGTCTCCTGTAATTTGGCTTTCTGAATTTATCTGTAAACAGATTTTGGTCCTGGTCAGAAATCTGAGGGAAGCTACAAATCAGAACTCAGCTATCATAAAAGCCAGTTGGCAAGATCACGGATTACATTGAAGTTCAATGCAGAAAGCAAGGGCATGAGCTAAGCCAACATTAAAGAGTAAGTCAGGATCAAAGGATAGCAGAAATAGGACGTTTCTCAGTGTGGATCAGAATGGGATCCCAATTAAGGGGCTAACCTAAGACCGTGCTGGCAAACCTATGGCACAGGTGGCACGCAGAGCCCTCTCTGTGGGCACGAGTGCCACCGCCCCGGCTTAGCTCCACAGCGCATGCGCACGTGCCTCCCACCAGCCAGCTGGCCTTCGAGTCTCTGCCGCGCATGCACGGGGGATGGGGTGCATGTGCAGGGGACAGAGTGTGTGCAGGGGGTGCACACGCATGCAGGGGCGCACTTGCATAGGGGGGCACATGAGTGCACGGGGGGACATGCTCATGCACAGGGGGGCCACACACATGCACAGGGGGTGGATGTATGGTGGGACACATTACATTTTGGGTATGCACACACACACTTTGGGCACTCGGGGCCCAAAAGGTTCACCATCACTGGCCTAGCACTTGTAAGACCCAAATACAAGTGGAAGGTCACTGGTTCTTTCAGCTAAATCAGGAGTCTCCAAACTTGGCAACCTTAAGACTTGTGGACATCAACTCCCAGAATTTTCCAGCCAGCCATGCCATGGGGAATTCTGGGATTTCCCTTTATCTCAATAAAAATAGTATTTTAATGGGGGGAAAAAGTCTTCAGAGTAAACATTTAAAATTAATTTCCTCAGTTCTCTGTGATTGAAAATAGATTTCTTACTGTATAAAACCATAATGTAATGGAAGAGGGATAAAAAGCAATTTTGATTCTTCCAAGCTATGTCATGCTGCTCAAGAGATAGATTCTTCAGCTAAAAGCAGCTAAATCTCAGGGAGAAGTAAGAATGGGTCAGGATTTATTCATTTATTCATTTTGTATTTCTAGACCACTCATCTCCCTCAAAGAAGAAGGATAAATTGAAGAGGAAAAAAGAAGAAGGGGGAAAGAATCAGAAATAAACCACCAGATGTGAATTAAACTTGAAGATATGGGTTTGGGAAACACCATTCAAATGATTTTTTTAATTTGTTTATTTACTTATTTAATCAGCTTCTATGGCCATCCCTTTTAAACATATAAGTCTTGGAGGCCATATAAAGCAAGGTAAACAGGTTAAGTACGGTATATTTGCTACCTTGAATTATTTATTTTAAAAATTAGTAAAGGCGGGATAAAAAAAAACCTTTAAAATCTCCAAAAGCTTCGGCCATTTTGGGAGAAAAGAGTTCTAGGGATCATGTCTAGAGTTTTCAGATGGCCACTTGTTAGAAATAAGGAGTTACTGTTTTCTGCCTCTCCTTACTGCCATTTAATGGTGCCACAATTCTTACAAACCAAATCTGGTAGCCCTAACCCCATCCAGAACTTCTAGAACCACATGTGATCCTGAAAATTTAGTTAGCAAGAACTAAAATGTTCACAGAAAGCTGCTGCCTGGTATGTTGTATCAGAAGGAGCCTGGAAAGAAAATTTCATTCAAATGGAATTGCAATGAATATGAGATGAATATCAGACTGAGACTCTCCATTTCAGCCTGTAAGAGGCCATTTGCACTGGCAAAGAGGTGAAGGAAGGCTCACCAGACAAGCAGGTAACTGTGCCATGTCGGAGGCAGCGGAGAATGGTGAAGGAAGGCTCGGCAGGGATTTGGTGCAAAGGCAGGCAAGCTGGCTGGCCCGCAGAGACCATGTGTCCATGCAAGTGAGGGAGCAAGACAGAGAGCAGCAGCAGCTATGCCGGGCGAGTGGATGAGAGTGACTGGGTGGGGCAGGAAGGGACGGAATTTTTAATACTGATTCATCTGAACCGGCTAGAACCGGCTGAATCCCACCACTGAATATATCCACTTGCTAAATAATATTGACCTTTTTTTCACAGACCCCAGGGCCTTTTAATTATATTAGAAATACTTATGCCAAAATGTATTAAGTGGCTTGAAAGGAAACAAGTATCTTTAACTAACTTGGTTTCCGAAAGGTGCTGAAGTGCAGTAACAAATTAATATCATTTATTGAAGCCATAACGATGTTAACCTGACTGAACACTGAATAATGTATAAAGTTCACGCAGGAATTTAAGATGAAGACATGTAATAGATATATACATATTCCATTAGTTTTACTGCCAGTGGATGTTATTTCTGATGTTTATTTACAACATACACACACATACATCGCCACACATATTCCTTTAACTACCTAGGAAAAATTTCACAATAGCTCTTGCTAAAGTTAATTAAAAACAGATTTTACAAAAACAAATGTAAATTGTGATATATAAGAAATAAGATTCAGATTCTCGACTTGTAAATATATATTACGAGATATACAACAAGAAAAAGACAAAAATTTACTCATTTATTCAAATATAATGGCTTATTAGATAAACTACAATTGGCTAGACTAAGCCATAAACAATGTTTTATAAATCACAATGTCTAGGTTGGAGAACACATTTAGCAATGTCAAACTCAATTGTGGACAATGTGAGAATCTGGTCCAAAAGAAAACTAATAGTTATTTTATTCATATGTATATACACAAACACATACACATGCACACACACATATATACATACATATATATAGACACATATATATACAGAGAGAGAGAGATAAATGTGTGCGTGTTTGTATGTATAAACATGGGAGCCATGATGAGGAAGCAAAAAAGACAGCAATATCCAACATCCACTAAAGAATCAGACAGGCCCTGAAGAATCAGCTCAATGGGAAGACCAAGATCCATGCCCTGCCAACCATCAGATACCAGTATAGTGAGCTGGCCAAAGAAGGACAGCTCCTCACAATATACAGAGATTTCCACCCCAAGTATAACATCCAGAGATTGTACACCAGACAGAAAGAGGGCAATCAAGGTCTGGTGAGTGTCAAATCCACTGTCATGGTTGAAGCCCGGAGCATCTAGAAGTATATCTGTAAGATGGCATCCAAATATGAGTTGCTGAGAGAGAGCCTGGGGTAGTAGCAGATGTGAGAGGAAAATCAAACAGAGAAAGTTCCATGGCAAGATAAGACTCTGCATGGAAGGTACCATCAACAGAAAGCTGTGGTGACAGATAAATCCTACCAGTGTCTGGAAAGAGCTCGACTAGAAAACAGCACTCAGGCACCGATCATAGCAGCACAAGAACAAGCACAAAGCACCAGATCCATAGAAACAGGGCTCTACCACACTAAACACGATCCAAGGTGCAGGCTATGCAGAGAGGCCTCAGAGACAGTCAAAAGCATAGTGGCAGGGTGTAAGATGCAAGCCGGAACAGCATACATTAAAGGGCACAACCAAGTACAGTAGAACCTCTGGTCATGAATGCTTCTGACCACAATCAAATCGGTTTCCGACCAAAAAATTCACAAAATTTTTGAATCTGGTTATGGACACATACTGGGTTGGCAATCTAATAGAACCGCTGACCCACAAATTCCTGAAGATGAAACATTAGAAGATAAAGAAATCACCAAAGTTATGGAACAAATTATGCTCATGACCACAGGTTCTACTGTAGCTGGCATTGTGTACAGGAACATCTGTACAGAATATGGGCTTGGCCCTCCTAAGTCTAGATAGCAGATCCCACAAAAGGTTGTGGAGTGTAAAAAAAACTAAAATTCTGTGGAACTCCCAGATCAAGACAGACAGGCAGGTACTGGCCAGTCAACCAGACATTTTGGTAGCAGACAATGGCCAGAAAACAGCAATGGTGATGTAATGGTGCCAAATAACAGCAACATCAGAAAGAAGGGTAAGAAACTGGAGAAGTATCAGGTCCTGAAGAAGGAACTAACATTTCTAAAAATGTTTCTCTCTAGTGAATAATTTGCCAGCATTTTCTTTTTACTCTAAGGAGAGAACAAGTCAATAATGTAGTTAAGGGGACTACGATAACAGAAAAGGTTTAAGAGGAAGATGCAAAGAATTTTTCCCTAAATTATCATTCTATTGCTACTGAAAATGCTGCATAGCCATAAGATAAATTTCTTGTCACTACATGGAGCACATTGTTTTATTTCTCTTTTATTAGATATTAATACTTTAATAGGCTTTAAAGCTATAAAATTAGTCTTTAATTTATTCAACAAGTGTGACAGCTATAAGCTATCCATTGTTGTCTACAATGACATTGAAGTGAACGCCAAAGAAACTATTTTTCAGTGTGACAATTACAGATTCCCATCAAGTTGTTATTAAAACTTCTCTTATTCAGGTTCTTTCAATTTAAGCAGTTTTTCCTGAGAATATTTGCATTACAGAATTGTTCTATGTGGTATGAGACATGACAGAATATTTTTTTTCCAATTTTATGTTTCCCTTTTTATCCTTCTGTATCTTGAGCCTGGAGTCTTGACCAATCCTGCCAGCTTGGTGTCATCTGCAAATGTGATAAGATCCCCTTCTATCCCCTAGTCTAAATCATTGATGAGATATTAAACAGTACTGGGCCCAAGACAGAGCCTTTGGCTATTGCACTGCATATTTCTCTCCATGAAGATGCAGTTCCATTAAGGACTACATGTTGAGTCCAGTTGGTCAGCCATTTATGAATCCATCTGGTGGTGACACTATCTAACCCACATTTTCCTATCTTTTCAAGCAGCAAGTTGTGGTCTATTTTATTAAATGCCTTACTAAAGTCCAAATAAATGATATCCGTGGTATTTTGCTGGTCCATATTAACAATTTAGTCTTTGAATCACTGCTTACCAGCTTTTGACTGTGAACTTTCACCATGAGTAGTCTTTAATATTGTTTTCCATATTCAGTACAAATAGTGTATTGTACTCCTCCATCCCTTCAAGGAAAAAGTTGCCAATAAGGCAAACCATCTCTAATTAGATGCTCATTCCATAAGACTATCAAGGCCTTAATCCTTACTCAGACAAGGTCATTTCCATCAGTTAAGGAACATGCTGCAGACTAATCATTAATTAATAATTCTGAAGATACTTGAGTTGATGCTTTTTTCAATCCACAAGGTTAGTAACAATTTTGGTCATGAGGAAGAAATATGTATGTGTCCCTGTTTCCAGAAGGATGTTTCTGTGTGTATCTGTGTGTGTCTATGACTGTGTGACCAAAAGAAAATTCTGTACCATAATGCTTTCAAAAGCAACAGAAAAGTAAGCTGTTATAAAGGGTGTTTGGGTGTTGACACCAGGTATAGTTCTAATGTTAAGTAAGTTCTTATTTATTATGTTGTTCCTCCGGTTTGTGAGCTGCAAGTGTGTATTTATGATTGCAATAGGCTATAAATCTTACTAATTAGTAAAATATAAATTAACTTTTACAATAATCTTTACAGTCAGACTATTACTGCTAATACTCAGAGTGGATGCCCTGAGGTTCTCCTAAATTCTCATGTTTAAAGATGCCTTTTTAAAAATGTAGCATTTGAGAAGAAAACCATGCAGACTGAATACTGCCATATAAGAAAAAAAAATCAGTATTTCAAAAGAATAATATGTCCATTTCATTTTCAGTTGGCAAGACTGCTGAGAGGTCACAAAGGATAAGGGAAGCAGAAAAAGATTGCAGGACTTCTGAAATTAAAAAAGAGAAACAGAGAGAGATGTGAGAAAGCTGAAATAATACCTCATATCCCAGAAGCCAGTTATTTGAGTAATTGTCACCACCAAACTATATTACAAACTATGCCTGGAGCATCTATTAACAACAAACTCTATTTATATTCAGAAAAAAAAATCAATGTCACTGAATACCTCTAAAGTCAAAAACTTCAGAAGCAAAAGTGCCATGGTTACCAGTTGCCTCTACCTATCTTAACATCTCAGTCTTTTTCCATTCTTCTATAACAGTGTTTTTCATCCTTCACAACTTTAAGATTTCAACTTCTATAGTTCCCCAGGCAGCATAAATTTTCCAGCTAAATTTGGATGAAGGTAGGTCGACAGTCAGACAAACAAACGGACAGACAGACAATAGGAGAGAGATATTTCATTCTCAATTCCTGAATTATGAAATGCTCATAGAATTTTATATTACATTGCATAACTGGAGGAAAAATACTAATAAGATTTTCTGAATATCACAGTGTAATAAAAAAAACACCCTCAAGCACACAAAGATACATGTAAATCAGGGGGACTTTTTCTATAGCTTCCTTTATGGTAGCCTTATATAAAGGCTCTTATCCATTTCTTTTCATCTTTTTTTTTTCATCTTTTCAAACTAGCTTTAGAACATAACTACATTAATTTAATGAAGCCAAAATAGTCTCAGAAGTTTCCTATATTGGTGGTTCAAGATCTGGGACCTTTTATAGATCAGAAAATTTCTTAAAATACTTTCATTGGGAAGACCACAAGAACCTGATCTGATCTAGGATGAATCTGTATAGTTTCTTTTGTCTACACTCGCACAGCTTCCTGAAGAAATGATGGTCTTTTTGTCCTCTATTGGAGATCATCCACTGGCTGCTCTAGGAAATCTTTGATCATATATTCTGCCAATTGACTGGGGACCATCAGTTGACATCCTCTACATTTTTCCTTTTAAATTTAGGCTGCTATTTTATGTCATCTCATCTCTTGGTTAATTTTTCTCATTAGTTCCTTACCCTATTTCTCCATATATGAAATCATCTTTTTCCCACCTGTGTAAATATCTTAGATATCGGATAGGCTATAAAAAAGAAATGATGAAAAAAGAAGTCAAAGAGATGGAGGTTCTTAATATATTTTTTTAACAATTCTATTAAGGCAAAATAAATGTTCATGATTAATATAGCTTCTCTGTTAAAGCAAAGCTTGGCAGATCACTTTTGCCTTTTGACTATCTGAAGATTTAGTGCACATACTGTTAGTGAGATGGCTAACCAATTCGTTCATCCCTTGGCAATTGGAGCAATTTGTTGGCAGGCAATACAGTTAGTCCTAGACTTACGACCACAATTGAGCCCGATATTTATGTTGCTAAGCAAGACATTTGTTAAATGAGTTTTGCCTCATTTTACAACCTTTCTTGCCACATTGTTATGTGAATCATTGCAGTTGGTCACAAAAGGTGGTCACATGATCCTGGGACACTGCAACTATTATAAATGTAAGACAGTTGCCAACAGTCTGAATTTTGATCACATGACCATGGAGATGCTGCAATTGTCGTAAGTGTGAAAAATGGTCATTAGTCACTTTTTTCAGTAATGTTGTAACTTTGAACGTTCACTAAATGAACTTTTGCAAGTCAAGGACTACCTATACTCCAGTTAGAGTCAATTATTAATACATGTCAGATATTTAAAACTACATAGTTTACGAAATGATTAATTCTTTAATTACCTAGCATTCCACGGGTAGGTTGGAAAGGTCATTAAAATATCTCCTAGACAGAACATAAATAAGGCAGAAGTAGCATGCTATCCAGATATTTTGAAGTTCATCTCCTGTAATCTTGCCTGGTCAATGGATTGTGAGAATAACAGTCCATGGTGTTCTGAGGTCAACTGGGTGCTTCCTTCCATGATAAATAACTTAATATAATAAAAATTGTTGTTGTTCTTACTTCTTTATTTAATACATACAATAGAATGGCTTTGACTATCAATTCATGCTTTAAAGGATATGCATATCTTTTAAAATTAGTGTACCAATATTTAGCTTTCTATTGGATCAAATACTCAGTTCATTTAATTCTGCTTTTGTTTTTATGTCTGAAAAAAATGGAAACAAATCTTGGCATTCATGTGTTAAATGTTATTACACTAACATATGAATCAAGATCCTACTTTAGATCAGAAGGAAATTGACTAAGTGACAGGAAAAGACAGAGCAAGCAAATACAGCAATAAAAAACAGCTGCTCTAAATTCACAGATTTTCAGACACTATTTCTGAAATTCATTGCTTTATATTTAGCATAGTGACTCCACTGGAATCTCACACACATATTTTTCTCACTAAATCATGTCAGTTGGGAGGCAATGAAAATAATGACACATGGTTGCCCCCTCCCCTCGCCCTTAGCCAAAGTAATTCCTGGCACTATAATTAGTTTATCTACTGTAATTTGAAAGACAACATTCACAAAATTGTGTGCCTTCTGGGTGTGCTACACTTCACCTTTCATAGTCTCAGAAGGCAACATAGCCAAAGACTGAGACTTCTTTGAGAAACCTTCCCTTCTGCATAAGCTCACATAAATAATTATTTAAGACATACTTGCCTCAAAAAGTGAGGAATGTCTTATCAATATCACTGCATTAAATTATTTGGAACTTTTGCTTTAGTGATGACATATGAACCATACATAATGTTACGTCCTCTTAGATGACATCCTGCTTAAAGCACAATTTCTCCAAAGTCACTTGTAAAGCATATATTGTACTGCTCCTTGGCCAAAATACCATATTTAATTGATACATTATGTATAATCCTGATTATTTTGTTTTATTATTTTTTCAGAATTATAAAGTTTAACAGCTTCATGCTAAAAAGAGAGACTTATAAAAACAATAATAAATAGATGTTGATGCCATGTTCCAGAACAATATTTTAGAGGTGGAAATGTAGGTAAGAATACTCAATCCCAAACGTTCATTACTGCATACAAAATAATATGAGTGGGTGTGAAGAGAGATTACAACAATTATTAAAAAATACAAATGTATAAAATCAGTAAAATTGCTGGGGTATTAAATAAGAATTTTGATAAATTCATGGGAGGACTGAAAAGAAATATGCCTTAAATATTTAATTATGCATTTGGCTTCCCAGTTGATTGCTCCAGTGGTGGGCTTTTATTATAGAAATGAAATTTCGATTAACTTGGCAGCAACACCAGAAGGATATCACTTAGAGTTTTCAATGATAAAGAAATGAAGAAAGTAAATTTAGGGAACCATTTGCAATAAAGATGGCTTTTTGCTCATTTATCTTGTTAACATTCTTAGAGGCCAGTGAGAATATAAATGGAAAGGCAGCTAATTTAAAGAAGAAATGCTATCCCTGCATACTTATCACTCTTTTCCAAAGTATCTCCTTAGCTCATTCAGAATTTCATGATAGGCAAACTCTTTTCCCAAAAAACAGTACAATTCTTGGAAAGCATGAGACAGTTGGAATACCAATTTTTCATTATTGGTACACAATAATTTTTACAGATGTTCCTGTGAATCATTTGACAACCATATTATGTCATTGCTTATAATCAATTTGTGTGATCTTCTTGCACAGGCTGAGTATATGAGCTGTTTCTTCTGCTTCTTTGCACAATCTGCACTTTGAAGCATTTGATGTTCTCTCAGTTCTGACCTTGATTGCACTAGTTTGAATAACTTGTTCTTGAGCAGCCAAAATCAAGCTTTCAGTTTCTTTTTTTAATGTTCCAGTTGTCCCTTTCATTTTTCCTTCAATAATTCATAGCAACTGTAATGCTTTTTCTTGACTGCATTCTCTTTGCATTTTTATTATACTATTGCAATATTGCAATATTCATGTTTTTGTTTCCCATATATTCAATAAATTTCAATCAATTGATGAATATACCATCAATGCTTATTCTTGACTGTCATTTTCATCATTAGCCAATGCATGCTTTTCTGCTTTGACAATATGTTTGATTTGAATTATTGTTACTGTTAGAGTCATCTCAAAAAAGTCCCCAGAATACAAGAAGATGGAACCATTCCTGTGGTGGGGGGAGGGTGTCACCTGATCTAGAAACCCATTACAAAAGAAAAGGGACAAGGTTGTACAAAGCAATCAGAGAGGAAATAAACAGCTGGATTCTGCTTATCCTCTTTCCATATATCTTAGAGAACACAAAAGAATGGAAATACAGGTGGCACTAAGGAGCAAAAGTCATTCTGAAATAAGTCTTGAAATTCCCCACAGTTTCAGGCAAGTAATACTACCTAAGTTCCTAGGGTTTTACCTTGCTTGCACTATTTAAGCTTGTGTCTCAGCTATTTTACTGTTGTCAGCTACTGGAATGAGTTTTTCTAAACCTTCCAATGTCTTTTTGTTCTTTCCTATTCTTTTCTGGCTCTCTTTTGCACAGTCACCATATTTATTAATTCTGCAGTCTAGAAAATTGTACTGGTTAATCAATTCTATCATTTCATTATTTTAAATTCTTCTGCTTTTCCATTTGACATCTTTTTTTTATGTTCAAGGACACATAAAAACTGAAGTCCTGTCTTACTTCTAGAATGATCATTCTTAGGTTTTACTCAGTTTCTGCAACCAAGGTAGCATTGTCTATATATCTCAGATTCCTTCCACTGATTTTGACAGCAGCCTTTATTTGTTCCAGACCTATGAGCCATATGATGTACTCAGTGTTTAAACTGAAAAGATATAGTGATAGAATGCAGTCCTGACTGATTTTTTTTTCCTGATAGTGACCATTTGCTGTTACCAAATTCTTTTCTCATTGACATTTGCTCAGTTGTTTTGTAGAGATTTATTTTCAGAAGAATCAGATGCTGGGGTATGCTCATTCCTTAAGAAAAACTTCGAAATTTTTGAATGGTCAACATACCCACATAATATTATATTGTTTTGTATTTTCCTGTTCTTTCTGGAGCCTGTTTGTTTGTTTATTTCATTGCCACATTTTTAGGCTCTAATTTCTTCTGCAGAATGTTCAGCAATATCCGGTTGATGTATGAAATTGGGCTATAGTCCTGGAATTAAATATTTTTTTAAATTTCCCTGATTAGGGATTGGGATAGAGACCAATCTTTTCCAATCTTTTGATTAGGCTGTTGGGGGTTTTTCCACCCCGTGTTTGTTGGTTGATGATCTTTGTGATTTCCATGCCAGTTTCCTTTAAGAGTAATATATGGATTTCCAGTTTGTCAGTTGTTTTATAACTCCTCTAACTTCCTCCTCAAACACTATTGGTTTTCTTCAATGCCATCTGACCGAGTCTTCTTGTACAGATTTCCTGTGCATTCCTTTCCTCTTTTTTCACATTATGTTCCATCATTAATTCATTTCCATATTTGTCCCTTATGATATTCACATGAGGTTGAAAAGTTTCTGTGATTTCTGTGATTTTTTAAAAGTAGTTTCCTTGTCTTCTCATTCTGTTATTTTGTTCTGTTTGTTTGTAGTCTGAGTTCAGATAGATTTGTTTAATCTATTCTTTCTTCTTTTGGACAATGTGTGTCATGGTTTCTATTTTTTCCTACATCTCTTCTAGCTTTTGTCAGCCTTCTTTCCTTAATTATTTCTATGAACTTCTTTGACAGCCAGCGTGTTCTTCATTTCCTTCTGGTTCTTGTTACTATATGTGCTTTCTATCTTTGTCTTTTACAATCATTTATCTTCTTTCTTCACCAGGTCTATGAATGTCTATGAATGTGTTTCCAACCTCAATGTTATATTCTTTTGGAAAGGATTCCAGGTTGCTGGGTTTATATCTTTTCTAGTCTTTTTCAGACTGATGTGTATTTCTGTGATTAGTAGGTGAAGGTCTGATCGGCAGTCAGCATCTGGCAGCATTTTGCAATTCAACATAGAGCTTTTCCATCTGTTCCTACATAAGATGTAAATCTATTTGAATGCAATGTTTCTCATTTGGGTCTAGCTATGGAGCTGAGTTTTGTTCTGAAACATTAGCAGCGTACAGTCCATTTCCTATGCTGTATTCTATCAATCATTGCCCTGCTTCACTGTGAGTTCCTAATCCAAATTTTCCATTTCCAATACAGACTCATGTCCAATGTTTTCATTAACGTCACCAATAATTATTATAACATACTTCTTTGGATTTTGATTTATTGCTTGTTGTAATCCTTCATAGAATCTCCCAACTACTTCTTTAGCTTTTATTCTTGTCTGTATCATTTAACAATATCCTGCTTTCCTTGGTTCCTATTGCAGATAGTTCATGTTTCCACTTTGTTTTCACTGAACTCCAAATGTTTATTTTGGTTCTGGATATTTCAGCAACTGAATTGGCTGAAGGTTTTGATCCAGTTTTGTCATAATGCCTATAACTATTTGATAAAGCTCTTGCTGTTTTTCTAGCAGCTGAATAGTTACTTTCAGATATAGTGATCTTGTTCTTCAACAACACATTTTTCTTGATTTTTTTTCAATGAATTTTCTTGGCAAATGTGAAGAAGTTGATTGCCATTACTTTGTTCTTTCTGGTGTCTCAATAAACAGAATTTCAGCAACTTTACCTGTGACAGTTTGTCCACAGACTCATACAGAGTATTCCCTGTTGGCGCTTTGACTGCACCATTGCCAACAGTCAGCGAAATGGGCTGGATTTTAAGGTAGTCTCTGCTCATCCTGTCACCATGCCATTTTTGGATTACTGTGGCATTATGTAGAATTGACTTCTGACCCAACAGTTCACCACATCCTGCTGACAATGCTTCTCAGAGTTTGTGACTGCTTTTTCATCCTTGTTTATCTCACTTTTATCACAGCCAACCCTCATAGCTGCAGTCTATCTCGCTATCAACCACCTGAGGATACAATCCGTTTCTTCAAATTGAAGTATGTACTTGGTATTAGTTTGCTTCAGTTGGACTAATTCTGTATACTCTTTGACTTCTAAAAGGTGGAATGATAAGAACAGATCAGGATCAGTTCTAAAAATTATCTTGGAGGTGCAAGATAGAATTAAATAGATAATGCTATAAATAAGCAGCTTTTTGTGTTTCTGACAAGTAGCCATGTGAGCTTATCGTGATTTTAAAAAGCAGCCATTTCTGTGGCATGTCTAAGACCAATGAATTAATTACACATTCTGAGAAAACAGATTATTGTTGGGAGAGAGAGAAGATAGAAAGGAAGTGGGAAAAGGTTAATGAAAAGCTGAGAGACAGTACTGCATAAAGTGTCAATGAGGTGTAACACACAAATATTCTTGTACTGAATAGGGAATAGCCATATGTAATTTGATAAGCAGCTTGAGGTCTACATTTAATCTGTGTGAAATGATGTTGACATTTCTAATGGATCTTATCTCATGTTTTTCACAGTCTAATCAGTCTTCATAATTCCTTTTCTCAAATATCTTCATTTTCAGATCCAAAGGAGAACGTCCTGGGATTTTGATGTTTCCCCAAGAGCTGTTGGGTTTTGCGATTCTGATCTCAGATTTTTGTCCATTTCTTCTGCACATACAAATTAACTGATTGGCTAATATACATTAGGGTGACAGGATGCTGACAAATTATGGCGCATATCACCCAGGGTGGGGGCAAGCCACCTTTATGTTCCCTTGAATCTGAGAGATCATGCATATTATTAGATTTTTAAGTAATGTTGCCAGAGAAACTTGTACAGGATTTTGCTCATGTACCTGTCACATTGCAGCATAGTCTGTTGCTGATTAGTACATTTTTGAGATTAGAAGGTTGCTCATAAGCAATAAAGATCTACCACTTAAGTCACATTTATCTTTTATTTTCAGTTCACAAAACAACACCATCCATCACCTTCATTTTTTTCTGTAAACTGTAAATGTACATGGTCAGCATTGCCTTTTATTTACTATTTAATGTTATCCTAAAGATTCTTCAGTTTCTATTTTCCCTTTCATAATGAGCACTTTTAAATCTTTTTTATTTTCCAGCTAACAAAGCAGAGCTGTCTTCCTATCTCAAACCGATAGTGTCCTAGCTTTTTATTTTAATTCAGTTGTCATCTCTACTGGTCCTGAAATTCTTTTATTTACTATACAATCAGACTTGACTCATACCTTGTGATATTCTGAGCCATCTGTTTCTTCAAGCTCAGTTTTACAGTTCATTGAAAAGATTCTTCAGAGGAATAATCATGGCTTGTGATATATACAATAAATTTAATAGCTTCTGTCTATTGGCATGATAGATGCAAGCAGGAGTTTTGTTACGGTCAATAGAAGAAAAATATACGTTATTGCCATATATTCTTCTTTTCTCCGTAGTTCATTATTTCATGTTAGCTGTTAATATCATGTCTCTTTGCCTTTTATGAAACCTTCTGATTCAATTAGCCTTTTCCTTCCGCTTATGACTGTATTCTTTGTAAGGGCACTTGATCTACCATTCACTGGCCCTCCCTTTTTATTGGCAAAGCTTCCTGATCATATCTTCCATAGGAAAACATTTTTGTCCCTCTACAATCTCATTTGTAAGAGGTTTTAATGTCTACTTTTCACTTTTCTTACACCTCATTTGCTTGGTTAAATGTCTTCTGTGGATATGCTTAAGTGTTCCTGCTTTACTTATAAATTTTCCTGTAATTGCTTTCATTTTCTTTGGAACTCCCAAGTTTTCTTTTCTTGTTATTTTCCTCTGTTTGTTCATACTGATTGATACTTTTCCTGGTCCTTTACTGCTTGAAGCTGAAAGTTTGTGTACTTTCACTAAAAGTTCTCCAAATCTGAATTAATTTTGGTAATTTAAGAGGTATTAAATTCTCATTTGTGCCCTTAACTCTCTTTTAATTTCTTCAACAATTATGAAATTCCTCACATTGCCATTTTCCTTTTGCATATAATAACTTTTCTCAGGACTCACCAAGAATAACTTACAATTACCCCACAACAAAGATGCCATATGGGCATCTTGTAGTGCTTAACGAGAGCAAAAAAAAAAAGTAAATATCTTGAATATCCATTAAATCTGATTAATGCTTCCAATGCTTTTGATACTTAGAATTAACTAATATGTTTCAAGAATAAAACCAAATCTGGATTTCAAGCCAATAAAATTGCAAAATAAGGTGGCATGGGGCCAAAGGGGCATAGATGCTGGGGGAGCTAAAGCAACCTTGTGGTTGTAATTGGGAGTGGCCTGACATATGTCCAAATTTTGATCACGACTGCAGGGGTGTTGAAACAATTATAATTTCAGACACAGGTTGTAATTCCATTGTAACTTGGAACCTCTAGGAACTGAGCAGGCTGAGCTGGAAGGTGGGGTTAAATGTGTCATCGGTTTGGAGTACTGTACAGCTACAAGAGATCCAAGTCTAACCTCCCATGAATTCTGTTGACTGTTATCTAGCACCAATTTAGCTTGTACCGTTAGTTGCTCAGATTCTTGTAATTTATAGGGCAAGAATAAACTCTTAGTGTTTTGAACTCAACTTTTGTTCCTGGTTATCTGCACCTGATGGAACCCTACCTCTAATGCTGAATGGTCAAAAGTTGAGAATTACTTGCAATATTTTATCTCAAACCATCATCTGTAATCCTAACTGAGAAAGTAGTTTTGAATAATAATATTTTTATATACATTTGATTTATTACTTATTCCAAAGAGACAAAATGTTTTAGTTTCTAACCCATTCCCAAATCATTCCAGAATAAATATTTGTTGGTAGGCTTTATTATTGTATATATTCTTTCATTTCATAGAGTAGAAGAGTACTATTCATAACCACATATTGTATTATTTTCTACATTTCATTATTCTCTATTTAATTTCAGCATGTTTTGTGTATTGATAATGTTGCCTATCAACTCGGGATGCTTTTCACAATGTGTAACATATACATCAAGTAGGGCAGAAACAACCTTCTTAAAAGTTAACCACCCATAAAAATGTCATCACTTCTCTGTGCAGGGTTCTTATTCTCATATGATGAAAAAGCACAAACTCAATAATTGACATTTTCTGGGCAGACTTTAATACTTTGCAATCTTTTGTTAAAACAAACCATTCAAGCCTTAATTATGTCCTAGAACAAACAAAAGAGAAATCAGGTTTAAGTTCCTGAAGAATTAGAGATGAATAAATCAGCCTATATATATGATCTATACGTGATCATAGTTTTTCTTGTATTGTTCACACCAAATCTATCCATCCAACTTTTGCATTAACCTACAAATCCCAAAGATCTGGAATATATATATAATATATATATATACACATACATATATAAATGGTAGTATATATGGAGTAGTTAAGGCATCAGATTAGTTCTCATGTGAGAGCTATTATTATCTACAAGAAACTTGTGGCTTTCCAACGGGCTGTCCTATAAAAAACAGGTAACTGAAATAATATCATTTTGCAAATGATATCAGTGCTACTTTCAAAGTCTTCCATTTCCAAGACTGAGAAACAAGTGGCAAGAAGTCCATTATCACATAATAGCAAGAGAAAAAAGACATAAGATTTAAATCCAAGAGCTATTAAAAATAGTTTGCTTGCTTGCAGTAGCTCATCTCATTTGCTTCTTATATGTACCTAACCCTAAGCTTGTCCTCAACTTTTCAACCATTAGTTCCTGTATATTATTTCAGTTTCTAGAAATTTATTGCCACACCCTAAAGAATATCTGACACTTTCTCTCCTTGTTGCCCTGCAAATGATGCCATATTTCAAAATTTTGGTCAAGGAAACATAGAACACTTTGTTTTTTCTTTTAATTTTTTTAAAATAAATTTTATTAATTTTCTATTGTCTACATTTATTAATGCTTAATAAACATCATGTTGTCTTTTAATTTTATTTCAGAAGTTAGCAGTTAGATGATGATCTTGTACCCACTTTATTGGAAGAAAGTCATGATGAATTTGCTGGATATCCATGTAAATTGTATACATATAGGAAGTAAGATGGTCATATATTACACTTATGTCATATGATGTACTTATTTATGATAACCAATATATCTGATTTTAATTTTATTTTCACATGCGAATAATAACAAAGGTTATTCTTTACCAGATAAATGGGATGCCTAAATATGATCTAGCATAAAAAACAATAACTGGAACTTCTATTAACATTTGGTGGTATGTTAGTATATCAATCACCCTGGATTTTAGACTATCAGTGTATTTCCTTTATGAAATTTTCCACAGTCTTGTGACAGCAAATCTGCTAATCTAATTATGTTGTGATAAAGATCCAGTATAATTATGTCTTTTGCTAGTTTTTTAAAAATGCATGAAAAAATAGGTTAAAAGGGATTAACAAAAAAATGCATCAGAAAGATTTGAATTATTTGAGGAATTGAGGAATTTACAGTAACAACATATGTAAGGACATAATATACAAAGGCGTAGAGTACATTGCCATAGAAAAATGGTGTATATTGCCATCTTCATCTCAAGTTTATCTTAATTAACATTACGTGCTATAATACTGCACTACTATAGAAACAGTAAAATGCATTTCACAGCTAACATTTTTCGTACTCTAGCCATATCCTTAATTCAGGGTATGGTTTGAAAGAAAATAAGAAAACAGTATCATCAACATTGCTTTCACAATACTTGCTCTTTTTATGCAGTAGGAACGTCACGTATAAAGTTCTTTAAAAAAACAAAACAAGTTGAAAGATTAAACACTGTCAATTCTTATGGCAAGCCCAATGGAGGAAGGCATGTATAATTTGTTGGCTGAAGTCAATACAGAAGATGAATTTAACCTAGAGATTTTTATTTTGAAAAAATCACTGGGTAATCTCAACATATGACACATCAATTATGCAATGCTATTGCAATCACAGTGTAAGATATTTAAGCTCTATATGTTTGCGAAGAAACTATGATCACTGCTAAAAAAGCAAAATTATCACGGGATGCTTCAATTGCGGCTTGTACACATGAATATTCACTGTTATAGATGAAACATGGAAGGTAAATATACCAGTACACTACTGTGAAGCTAACAGCAACATTTTATTTGTTAGACATGTTTCTTAATGCCATAGACTAGAAATTACCGATAAGAGATGGCAATTATCATAATTTTCTGCAGTGAATCTGTCTGAGACATCCATCAATACACAGGATTTTATGTTAAATAGACAATTGTTATGACGTGGCAAGTCACTCAAGCCTTATTTCCAAAAAGATACACATTCAACTGTTAAACATCAGTTTAACTAAAAAGAGAAAAGCAAGAGGTATAATTCAAAATAATGCAATTCCTAAACAACAGTGCCACCCAAAGGTTTGTAAATCATCAATCTACAACCCAACACAGAAATATTTTACTAATTATCCTAAACCGTACCACCTAGGGATCACTACTGATTAGTACACAGATGGTCATGAGATAACCTGATTATTTTAAAGAGTAAATTGTAGGGATTATAAATTCAGTACCATGCTTACACATTCTCCATTGTACCATAGTTCTGTTGATACCAAAATCTTTACAATGGAAACGTTCATGCATAAATTTTCAGAACTGATATATAAAATATTGCATTAAAATGTAAAGGATAGAATACTATGCCACCAAATGCTGTAAAAGCAAAGAATTTAAAGTTGTATAAATTATTATGGATCAGATCCAAAGCCAGTTTCTGAAGACAGCATCATACTTGAATGGGATTTTAAAAAGAGAGAAACTAGAATAATGTGTGCATGGGTCCTGGTGACTCCTAGGATTATTATTATTTTTTTAAAAGTTGCAGTTATAGCAGCACTGCAAGAGTGGGAAACTAAGACCTCATAATTTTATCAATTAGCCTGTCTTAGTAAGGTAGTCTGAACACAATAGTTCCTCAATATCTCGAGGAACAGAAGATTCCTATTTCTGATTTAGCTGTCACTCTATGACCTCCTTTCTCTTATGTAACTGAATTCCATCACTAATTTCTGCAGGAGAAATTAAAATATTGTGTATTGGGTCATTCCACTATACTCATTGACACAGTAATTACACAGAGATGCATTGAACATGAACACACATGGTTTCTGCAATATACATTATTTTCCCCTCCGCATGTTTTATTTGACATAATAGGGCCTTAGCTAACTAATACAGAGACATACTTAAAATATAATATAGTATAGAAAAGGCATTGCGTGAAAATAAAAAGAGAATTGCAGTATTTCTAGAGACGTAGTAAAGGCTACAGTTGATAAAGTACAATATGTTGCTAGGACTATATTACCAATACACAAAATGGAAAAAGATTTAGAAAGTAACATGTTTCAGAAAGTAATATATTAGTGCATGACTTTAAAAAATACAGAATGAGCAATCTTAATGCAATTTGTATCTTGTGGCCCGGGCTTCTTGATGTTTTGTGATTCTGGTGTTGCAAGAAGCCCCTGAGCGGTAGTGTGACATCACAGCCACCTTAGCAGTGAGCTGCAAAACCTGGGAAGCCTGAGCAATCCTAGCCCAGTCCCAGTCATCATCATCATCACCCTGCTGTCCAGCATTTCTCCCAGTGGACCTTCATCCTATTGCTGATGAGACATGCCTGAGCTGGTATTAAATATAAGTATAAAATGTAAGCCAGTTGTTGGCCATGTAAGGCCATCGTCCTCAGGTCTTGTGAGGAAATCGCCACGTGCAACCTTGGGAAGAAAGTTTTGTGCCGCCGGCTGCTGCCTTACAAAGGCCTTCACGAAAAATAAAATTAACCTAAGAAAAGAACTACTGGTATATGGTTACCTGATTGTGGTTATGGATAAGACTTGTATAATAGCCAAAATCATTTGAGTGAAAACAAACAGAACTATTTGAGTAAAAAATACCATTAAATTCCAGTTAAAAGGCCTGAATTAGATCTTTGTTAATAATATGTTTTAGACACATCTGCTATTATTTTAAGGATCTTTAGATAAGATAAATATGACAAATTAACTTTACATAAAATTAAGCTTGTCTTTATCCCTTTTATTTTAAATGATTTTATATTACAGCAATATAGCTAGTTATTTTACATTTTTTTAAAAAAAATCCATGCCTATCACACACTTCTAAAATTCCTTTTAGTAAATTTCTTTTATCTCCCGTGTTACTATTAGTTTTCTCTCCTTGATTTTAATGACAAAGCAAGTCCAACATTCTATTTACTTTAACTACAAAAATATAGATTGATATTTATCCTTCTCATCGTTCCTATATCTTCTCCTATTGGTATCTTATGATTATTTCACTTCGTTGTTTGCATGTGCGTTTGAGAGCTTTTGCACCCGAGACAAATTCGTTGTGTGTCCAATCACACTTGGCCAATAAAGAGTATTCTATTTCTATTAAAGTCTTGCATCAGTAACATGTGTTTGGTTCAGTTTAAAAAAAATGTAGTAAGAAAAGGAATATTAGTGAAATGAACAATGATAACGTGAGCATATAGAATAAATGCTGAATTTACAGCTTTCATATGCAGGTCAAAATACACTATAACAGGGATGCATACAATTGATTTTATTTAAAAACTGGGCAAAAACTCTTTGTCAACTCAATCGCAGCATCTCCCTCTCAGGGAACGATTAACTCTTTTGACAGGCAAAGTAAAAATACTCAGATTTTTGTGACTGACAACAAAGTCATAAATTCCATATTCTGAATAATTTTTAAATAGGGAGAAAAGCAGCCCAAACTTTTACATATTAGAATCAGAAACAAAACCATAGTAACCATGGCTTTTCATTTTTTTGTTAAGAAAAAGTATTTTTATTTCTCATAAAAATTATTTCAAATGCGCCTTCTGTTCAACGTTCCGGGCAAATCCTCATTCTAGAGGCACGTTACCCCAAAGGTGCTTTTTCAAAAGCCCAGTTGCCTCTTGAAAAAGCACTTTTGAGACAATCAGGACCGGGATGACTGAGAATCTCCATAGACATTTAGAAACACGTGACTTTCTTCGTAACCGTAAAGATAAAGCTAGAGCGTCGCCAGGAAGCCGAGCGGGTGAAAACGGCGCAGGCGCGTTGTTTCGTTTGTGGTGCTGGGAAGAAGCGTGCAGAGGGAAGAAGCCGCCCCCGTGGGAGCCCTGTTCGTTCTCGGCGGTGAAGACGGATATTATGGCGCAGGTTTTGAACCTCAACAATGAGGTGAGCTTGTGTCTGTGGCCGCTACCACATTGCTGAGAGATAGGTTCCGACGTTAGGGTGGCCCTTCGAGTTGGTAGGGAAGGAAATTTTGGATACGAAACCTGGATAGAAGTTGGGGGGGGAGGGTACAAAGGCGTGTGCCTCTCGTTGGGTCATTGGGCGGTGGGTGACTTCTCTCCATTGTATGCCCTTCAAATATGGCACAGGTCTTCCGTCTGAGATGGACACGCTGGCTTGGGGTGGTGGAGGAGAAGTTCCAGAAGGCTGGAAAGGGTCGGAGAGGACAGCTGGTTCTTAGAGCGTAGGAGTGGATGAAAGGGGATGCGTTTTTAGATAGGGGCATTGAGGATTAAGGGTCTGAAGAAGAGCTGAAGAAGCTTCTTGAATGAGAAGGGAAACGTCTTCAAAAAAACAAACCACCAGCAAGTCCAGTTGCCTCTTGAAAAAGCACTTTTGGGTTAGTGAGGAGGCTGATTCCTGCTGACTCATTGTGCAATAATTAGCCTCCTATGGCTGGAACTGGGTTCTGGCCTTGCTTTCGATGGATGCACTAGCAACATCAGGCCCAGAATGCTCATTTGAAGAAGAATGAAAGAGGGGGGGGGGATCTGAAGATTACTGGAATAGCCAGTACTAAAGTATAGTAAATAATCACTGAACTGTGCAGGTGGCCACATGTGGGCAATGGTACACATTTTAAATTTCTGTGATACTTTTCAGAGAATTCGTTCGCATGTGAGTTTCTTGGAGTCCACTTTATTAGGTGCAGATAACAAAACAGGTGCTTTATCCTGTATTTTGTTTAATATTTTGCACTGATGTCCTGTCTTTATTTCTGAACAAGATGATTTACACGATGGGAGGGAGGAGGAGTTTTTCATTATTTTATCCTTCTAGTGACAATGCTGATAAATAGGATGAGCTTACAGAGACTGCTCCCAAATCATCCAAGGAATTTTATGGTAAAATGTGGCCTTGAACCTAGTAAAATCTTGTAGAAAATTAGGCTTCCATTGTAAAACTGATACTTTATATGTGAAATGGTCTGTTTAATACATTCTAGAAGAGTGTAATATATTCTAGAAGAGAGCCGTGGTGGCACAGTGGTTAGAATGCAGTACTGCAGGCTACTTTTGCTGACTGCCAGCTGCCTGCAATTTGGCAGTTCGATTCTCACCCGCTAAAGGTTGACTCAGCCTTCCATCCTTCCGAGGTGGGTAAAATGATTCTTGGAAAAAATATGCTGACTCTGCAAACCGCTTAGAGATGGCTGTAAAGCATTGTGAAGCAGTATATAAGTCTTAAGTGCTTTTGCTATTGCTAGAAGCATCTCAAACTTAAAACAGAGCAGCTCTAAACTCAAGACATCCTTTGAATTTCATAGCATCTCTATAATTATTAGAAAGCTGTCTTATGCTTTGGTTTAAGAAGAATTCACTCAAAGCATTTTGCATACCTGTAATAAAAACACTACATGGAAATCTCGCTATTATTTCATATCTTTTTTCCTGTTTAATGAGGTAACGTGCTTGCTTCCTGTCTAATCAGTAGGATACATTCAGTGTTTCTCTGTTTTTACACACCATCTCCAACCAATGTTGGAGATCAAGGAAATAAGATCTCCAACATCTTGATATTTTAGATGCTCAGTGATGTGTTAGAAAAGCATGGAGACTGTTTGCATTGACTGATAGTATTCTTTCCTAACCTGCACTTTTCTGGGTTTACTTACCATAATCATTTTGGAGAGAAGCAATCTTTTAAAGCTCAGTTTTTTTGCCTATTATTTCTCAAAAGGACAATTATTCTCATAAAGTCAGTTCACAAAGGCAAGGGAAGCCTTTATTTGTTTTTCAATTGGTTTTTCATTCATTCACATTAAATGCACAGACCACCTGGATATACTAATTTTGTGCTGGTCATTCACTTTTGTATTGATACATTTTCATTCAGCAGACATTGATTCCTGTAGGAAGCGGGAGTATCTGGGGCCTGAGAAAAGGGGGGGTCAGTCTAGAATTCCTGTGTAGCTGGAAGAGAAATAAGTCTAACCCTTCTTGACTGACTCTTCTCTAAGTCTAAGCAGGTGCCCACCATGAGTTGAGAAGATTCCTGTGCATAGGCTTTTAGCAATAAATCAATAATTGAATCTTCATGTGTGGTTTTTCACACTTTAACAATTCCTCATTCTATCTCTTTTTATTTTACCATGAGTAAATTTGGAAGTGTGGGAAAATTATTTGGCTGCAAAATAAAAGCAATAACAATGAGTTTTGAATTATTTGCAATTAATAATAGGGTAACTCAAACCTGGCTGCCATTTCTATTTTCTGTATGGGTATGTTTTCAATATTGAATGTAATGATTTTTTTAAATTACACTGAACTTTTAATTAAAGGGTTATCCTGGAAGTGTTCTTGCTTCAGTTTTAAAGTTAAAATTAATACAACCCTGAAGTTTTTTTTTACTTAAATAAGGTATCCATTTGAATTTACATATGTAAGATTGAAGCAAGTGGATATAAATGAGCACATTTTAAAAAGTGTTGCATATATGAACTCATGTGCAAATATTTCTTGAAAACATTGCTAGGTGGCAGCACAAAATAAGTAATGGATTTCTCCTCTTCTGTCAGTACTTGTATAAGATTTCTTACAAATAAGTTTAATTTTCTAAGTGATTAATATAAATGGATCAATCTGAACAGTTTTCTCAGAAAAAATATGGAGCCTGTTTTAATATAAGTGACTTTTTACACATATAGAAGTATATATTTGACTCCATTGGATTTATAGGTTGGTTTGAAATAAAATAATTTCATAAAATAATTTCATTCTTTCCGGTAAATAACAGAGATACTGTTAAACTGTATCTTAAATATAGTTTGGAGAAATTATTAGGAATGGAATGAATACTTCTGCTTTGTTTCTTTTATGGGTGCTTTTCTATAATTTTATCAGAATTGTAAGTTGGTATATATTGTTCAGTTGGTCTCAACCCTATGTCAAAGTATATAACATTCTGTGGACCAAAGGTTGGGTTTTGATTTAGAATTTCATGTAGAAAACCCTCTTCCAAAAAGGTAGTGAGTATGACAAACTATTTGATTTCATTTATAGTGAAGATTCTATCTAATTCATAATGATTACTCTTAAACTCTTTATTTCGGGGTTTTTTTCTGTCATGTTAAAAATTACTTTGTTGTAATTTTTAGAGATCTTTGAGAGTTATACCAAAAGTCTTCAGGAGCCCTGGGTTACATGCAAAAAATTTTAGAACGACAGAAGCCAACTTTTGAAAATTGAATTAATAAATCAGGTTCTAGGCTTTGTAAATTATATTTTTGAACAACTTAGGCACTTCTAGCAAAAAATCCATAAAATCTCTGAGTTGAGTTCGCCTTACGATGATTTCATAAATGTCCATTTGGCAACAGTATAAAAGAATTTTATCATTTTTTCCCCAGAGCCAAAAAATAAAATTAAAAAGGCATGTTTAAGAAGTTGATTGAAAGACAAAGTACTTATTTTTTTTTAAAAATGTATAAATTTAATAATGTTGAATATAAAGCATTTTTCTTGTTGAGTATTGCATCTGAATAGTTACAAAATTAGGTACATTTTGTGCTTATACAAATGTAGACTTTTGTTTGATTATCTGATATCTCATTTTCCTCCAAGGGTTTAAGTCATATTCTATGGAGATTTCTCTTCAATTTATTATTATATTTAACAACTCTTTATGGACTTTAAGCTCCTTGAAGATAACAAAGAAGTCATATATAAACTGGCAGCTACAGCATTCTATCTGTCTGTCTTATCTATCTATCTGGAATTTCCGTTACTAAGCGATGCAGTTATAAAGTGCAAGGTATTGTGACTGCATTGCTAAGCAATGACAATTCCAGTGCTCTCTGGTCCCAGTGTTAACTGAATTCCATCAGCTGTTGAACCCACCCCAAGCCAAGCCATTTCCCGGCTTGGTTCCTGTCAGATCCCTAAAGTGATACTGCCATTCAACTGGAAGGGAGGGGGGACCTGTGACAGGCTGCTATATTTTATAACCTTCATGTTAAAGCTGCTATTTTATAACCTTTTTCCTGGCGCCTAAATGCCCTGAGGATTTCTCACCTTTTGGGGAATGTAGAGGGGAGGGGGGAGGCCATGTGGATTCTTTCACTTTGTAATCTAGCAGAAGACGACCCTGAGAAAGCGGGCTTATCTAGTTCAAGCGAGCTTATCTAGTTTTCAGGATGGCCAGTACAATAACATCTTCGCATCTGTGGATTGGTTGAATACACATTGGACTGCTGGGAGGCCTTATTTCTAATTGTATTAGCTAGGGGGATTTAGAATCTGCTTTGCCTTTGTTCTACTATCATTTCTGCTCAATCAAAGATCCCTTTTGAAATACTAAGTTTCAAGAGTTCTACTTTCTTAAGTAAGGAGGAGAGATAGGACCTGACAGTTCGTCTCAACTCTCAGTCTCAGTAAGGTAAAGGATTACTTCAGTCTCCCTCTCCTCCAGACCTATGCCCTCCATTTCTGCTCTTTTGTCTGTACCATATCTTGCCTTCTGGGATAGAAAGCAGCCTCCAAACTGTGGCTTTGGTGGTCCTTGCCATTCTATGGCTCGGGCTTCTTGATGTTTTGTGATTCTGGTGGTGCAAGAAGCCTCTGAGCGGTAGTGTGAAGTCACAGCCACCTTAGCAGTGAGGTGCAAAACCTGGGAAGCCTGAGCAATCCTAGCCCAGTCCCAGTCATCATCATCATCACCCTGCTGTCCAGCATTTCTCCCAGTGGACCTTCATCCTATTGCTGATGAGACATGCCTGAGCTGGTATTAAATATAAGTATAAAATGTAAGCCAGTTGTTGGCCATGTAAGGCCATCTTCCTCAGGTCTTGTGAGGAAATCGCCATATGCAACCTTGGGAAGAAAGTTTTGTGCAGCCAGCTGCTGCCTTGCAAAAGCCTTGGTCAGCAGTGGGAGCAACAAAATGGAAAAGGTCAATTAGGACAGCAGTGACCACAGACTGTAGGGGGCCAAAAGGGCATAGATTGAAGGGTGGGAGATAGGTGGATGGGTCGGATTTAAAGTTCCCCTGCAGTCAAAAATGTGGGTAGGTTACCAAGCACCAAAATTTTTATTACGCGAGGGTGGGGGCACTGCAACGGCTGTGATTTTGGGGAGTAATGATGTCCCTTCGCTCAATGTCACTGTAATTTCAGATGGCTTCAATGAATGGATATAACTCGAGAAATATATGTAGGCCATTTCTTGGGTTAAAATCTCAAGGCTTTTCCTCACAGTTCATTGAAGTTAACAGACTCTTTGGTTTTCATTCTGCAGCCATAAGATTGGAGTGTACTTAGTGGTTATGGAACAGCTTGTTGCATTTTGAGGAGTCCTGATTCCTGTCTCACTAGCTTCAGTATGAACTAAATTCTGAAACTATAGCTCATGTTATTTGTTTTTACTTCTTGTTATTTCCAAGTCCTGATAAGATTTAATTTCCTTGTTCCTCTCTTTGGTACACTTCCTTATCCTTCTAATCACAGGATCTTTATTCAGAAGCAGTCTCTTATTCCTATAACTTGTTAAGTAAATCTATTTAGAAAAACAAGTCTAAATTATATCCATCTGATGTCACTGTATTTTCATAGTCTATTTTCCTATTACCAAGAGTAAATCAAAGTCTACAGAAGAAAAAAATAGAGCAAGCAGTTACAACAAAGTCCAATATTTTGAGTTATATATTTTTAGAGTTCTAGTGTAGCTCCTAAGGTCATTTGCAACTACAAAGAGACAGTTTGAAGGATCTTATATGACTTGAAGTTTAAAAAAGCACAATCCTGAGTACACAGGTTCTCTAGCCAATATTCATAATTCTTCCTTTTATCCAATAGAATGAAGGCATTCAGCTCAGTTTGAGGCTAGGCATCTGTGTACCCCTGTGGTTAAATTTATTTGTAAGGATGTCTTATTCTTCATTATTGCTCCTGTTTTTATGCCTACAGCATATGTACAAGACAAAGCAACTTTGCTAATCAATAAGGAAGTGAAATTAAGTGTATTTGTTTTGTGTCCCTACAATTTTAGTGATTTTATAAAAAGGGCTTTATAATGTGGAAGTTGATCATTTTTGGTCTACATGGTTTGTGTAACTATACTTTTTATAATTGAAGTAAATAGAAACTAAAACCAAAAACCTCACAACTGTAGATATTATCCATAATGTATGGCTATCATAGCATTTGCTTTTCAGTTCTTGCTGATTGCTACTGTTTTGTTGTGTATAGTTACAATTGCTCTTTTTTCCTGGCTTTAAATCTGGCAGAAGAAACCTTTTAAAAATTGGAATGTTACTTATCTAATAACTCTGTTCCTTGTATTTATGTCAGGGTAGGCAAGGTCAAGAAACAGGGATTTCAAGAATATATATATGTGTGTGTGTGTGTGTGTGTGTGTGTGTCCGGTTTTTTGGGTTTTTTCCCGCGTAGATTTGAAGGTTTCTTGGTGACGTTTCGATGAAGTCTCATTCATCATCTTCAGGCTTGCGTATTCGGCCTCGTTCTTCTCCGAAGAAGATTCTCTTAAAATTCTCTGATTTTAAGTATGTTTATGTATATCTAATTTTTATGCAGTATACAGAGATGTTTATTATATAAACCACCAGTGGCCAACCTTCTCATCTCTGAGGCTGAACTTGATTTTGTAATAACTTTTTTATGCTTTAAAACAAATCAAAATACAAGAAATAGAGAGAGGAAGAAAAGATACAGGAAGAATAAAGGTGTCATAAGCAATTCAAAATCATAACCGTAATGTATGGAAATAAAAGGATTTATGGCTGGATCACAAACCGAAATTCATTATTCCTGAAGTATATAGCAAATGAGTATACTGTACATATTGTCTTAAAAAAAATAATTTAATTTTGGAGACAGTGCTTATTCCATGTTTCTTAAGTGCTTCAGTTCTTAAAGTAATATTGCCATCAATGTAAATTAAAAACTTGTATAATATTTTCCCAAGACAACAAGACTAAAATTTTATGATAAACAGGAGTATTATGTAATGTAAGATTATATAACTTCATAATTTAATATTTTGCTAGGTTAGGAAAGATGAAGAAAACAAGTTTAAGTGTTCCACATATTCAGCAGCATTCATGATAGTTATCATTACTTTATATTTAATTTGGGTGACATCAAAAATAAGAGAAGTAGTTTCAAGCATACTCTAAAGCAGTGGCTCTTAACCTTTTCTTCACCATTACATAACTTTTGTGGCCATGGGCCATGACCATGTAGCAATAACAATAGCACTTAAGACTTATATACTGCTTTACAGTGCTTTACAGCCCTCTCTAAGTGGTGTACAGAGTCAGCCTCTTGCCTCCAACAATTTGGGTCCTCATTTTACCCCCCTCGGAAGGATGGAAGGCTGAGTCAACCTTGAGCCTGGTGAGATTTGAACTGCCAAAT
>JANHFL010002718.1:72598-83832 GCA_032468155.1 Oxyrhabdium leporinum | reverse complement strand
CTGGCTGATGAGAGCAAAAAAGCTCGAAATAGATCTATACCAGTCTCTCTTAATTTTAAGAATATCAGTACAATTATTATATATATATATATATATATAGAGAGAGAGAGAGAGAGAGAGATTTATAAATAAACATTATTTATAAATATTGATTGGCATGCTCCATCTTATCTGAATAAACTGTGAATGGAGACTTGCTAAATGGAATCCGTACAGATCCATTGTATACTGCAGAGTCAACTCACACAGCCCTCTAAGTCACTCAGTCTTTGGGAAGCAATGGAAAGAAAGTCAAAGAGACCTGGAATTCAGTGTATCTTCTGCCTAATCATTATTATGCTTCCTTTAGTATTATCAAAGATTGGTAGTTGGCTGAAATGGCAAAATTGATTGTTTTGATTAAAGAAAATAAGTACTTTTGTTTCCACAGGGAGACCGCTTCTGAACTTTGTGCTTGAAGTAGAAAAGAATGAAACTTTGATTTGGGGTTTTACGGATTAGATTGATAGATTTTTATAGAAATGGCTTGTTCACATTATGAACAAATAAAAAGTTGTGATTTGACATTAATGCCTTATTTTACTGCAACAGAGAGACTCAGAAGTCAATGTTTCTTTTTCTTTTTTTCCTACCAGTCCTCACTTCTCTTCCCCCTCTTCCTCTCCGCCATTCTATTTACTTTTCTATTTTGTATCTTATTTTATGTTATAACTCAATAAAATGTTAAACCAGAAAAAAAGTATTATCAAAGATTGGGAAGGGAAGGCCTCCAGGAATTATAAGATTGCACCCTCTTTTAAAAAAAATCAGAAATCTTTTCATAAACAGTATCTTGAATATGGTGTCTTGCAGTTTTCTGATTACTGAGAGAGTATGACACAAAGGCTAATAGGACTAATTTTTTGAAGATTAGTCAATCCTGGAAAGAAACATTTACACCTTTTTGTTGTGTTCTTGTCATCCCAAATCAATTCATTGCAGGATGAAATTCTCATATTGTGAAGGTATATGAGTAATGTAGGATGGTAGACATATGTTTTTCAATTTCCCAATTTAGGGCAGAGAGTGAATGATTGGCCTAGAGCAGGGGTATCAAACTAAAGGCCTGCAGGCCAGATCCGGCCCACGCTGTGGTTGGATCTGGCTCGTGGGGCCGTCCCGACCCGCGTCGTTTTGGCCCGATCTTGCGTCCCTTTGGCCCTACCTAACGCAGAGAGGAAAGCTTCGGCCCAGTCTACCTGGTGCAAAGAGGAAAGCCAGTGAAGCTTCGGCCCGGTCTACCCAATGCGGAGAGGAAAGATCAGGACAGCGAAGCTTCGGCCTGGTCTATCTGGTGCGAAGAGGAAAGATCAGGCCAGTGTAGCTTTGGCCCGGTCTATCCAATTAGGCCAGTGTGGCTTCAGCCCGGTCTACTCAGTATGAAGAGGAAACATGCCAGCAGTTTGGGGAGTGGCATCAAGTTGGCCACGCCCACCTAGTCAGCCACACACACCCAGTCAACCACAGCCCTCAGTGAAATTGAGTTTGACACCCCTGGCCTAGAGTCATTCAGGTAGCTTCTGTGCTTGAGTGGGAATTAGAACTTGGGATTCCACTCTTAACCATTACATTACAGTGACTCTTATGCATAACTTAAAAGTGTGAAATATTGGAAAGAAACTATTCTGTTGTCTCAGTCCTTTTTTGATTCTTTGGTAATACAAGTAATAAGTTCATAATTATGAATGTAAGTTCATTAGTAAGAATTTTCTGTAATGAACTGAACCATGCTTATTTTTTTTCATTGTCTGTTAAATAATCTCAGTGCTATAAGCAATCTTTCTTTAAAAAATTATGAAGTTTCCAAGCTCAGAATCTCAGATGGAATTCAGGCAAACAGCATTTTGTCCTAGGAACCTTTCCAGCAGCTCTCCTTCAAGTTCAGATTGCCACATCATCAGCATCAGAACATTAAAGTCAAATTGTGATCGTTTCAGGCATATTTGCTTTCAACAAAAGCAAATTAATTTAAAATTAAAAATGGAAGTACAGGCACATTTGCTATATGTTAAAATTGTTAAATGAGTTTGTGTCGCAGAATATTATCGCGCTCTAACTCTTCTACTCCGAGCAGTTTGTATAAAATGTGTGTGGCTGGGCCACGTAGGCTAGCTAGAAGTTGATAAAAATAAAACATGTGGCTTTTTACTTGGCTGGTGCAGAATCAAAATATGCAAGCTAGGTCATGGGAACTTGCTGTAGACTATATTTAAAATGTTTTTAGCATAGCTGTGATGAAAATGATGCTTATTCTATACTGATTTATCTACAGGTGTCTGAAGTATGAATTTAAAAGGCATCTGGCACAGTTGACCTGTAATTATTATTCAGATCTGTCACCATAGATATCCCTCTAATTCATTGTAACCAATCCTGAACTCCTGCGTATAATTATTCCTTCTATTGCAACTTCCCCCTCCTTTTACATTTGGCTCTTTGCCACCAAAATATTGTTCTGATTTGCTTTAATTTTGGCCTCTGGACTATTAATTAGTTTAGTATTCAAAATACACTTAATTCGTGGCTTTCTAATTGGAATAAATAAACTTATAGTTCAGCTCCGAATCTTTACGTAAACAATATTATTGGGATTCATGTAATCTTCCCACTTAACTTTCTTCCAGTGCCTGGGCATTTAGTTCAAGTATATGGAAACAGCCATTTGACTTTGAAATTTAAACAGGATCAAGCCCAGGTTGGTACTTGAATAAAAAAACACAAGGTACACAAATTGGGATGGAGGGCAGGCAGAAGGGAGAGAGAGGAAAGAAAGAAATTACAAATATCTTCCATACTGTGGCCAACGAATGTAGCCATTAGGTGTCAAAGTCAACTCAAAAGGCATCTTTGTTTATATGCATATTTGGAAGATTCTAATGTGTATATTGCAATAAGAGTTTTCAATTCAGTTGTGTAACCTCAATTTGGTATTTCAAAGATATGTCCTATACCACCATCAGTCCCTAACCCTAATGCTTTGGTGACCAGAATCATTTCCACTTAAGAGTTTGACAAGGTGCTCATGCAAATATTTGATTGTATTTGGGGGACAGCGGGATCCTATGTTTTGAACAAATTTTTGAATTGTTTTGAAATTTACAATTAAGCCTATTTTAAACTTACACTAAAGTGGAATGTGTATTACTGTGTACCAGGTGGATGAAGTTAGTGCTGTAGGGATAATTCCATTTCAAGTAAGAATACAGGTCAAGATAAGTTTCACTACTGATCTCCTCCTGGAGATCTTGGCTCTGCTTTCACAAGAAAAATGATGGCCAAGATTGATTTCTGGAATAAGACTTGTTTATTAAAAAGTAGTGATATGATGAGCAGGAAGACAAGAGGATTTGAAGTTTTCCCAAACTTTCTCAAGGTCATTTTGTGGAATAAGGATTCCCATGCTGTATGGTCTACCAGGTGAAAGATTAAGGACAGTGCCCACACTGGTTATGGTCTAGTTATCATAAAGACACTCCAGTGAAGCAAAAAATAGTTGCATATTTCAATCACAGGCTGACCACTGTCCCGTGACTGAAAGTTATTGAGATCTGGGTAGGGAGGAAGAAGCTTAAATTCAACTTATTGAATTTAATGAATGGCTTTATGTTTTTGGCTAAGAAATTTCCATCTTTAGTTTCAAATGAGATATAATTTCCCCAGAAAGAATTGTTGTGCAATTTTAGGATTCCCCCAGCTCCTGCTTGAGGAGGCCATGGGTTCTTTTCCCCATATATGTCTGGTGCATGAATTCCATCCCTTCCTAGACTAGGAGTCTTTTTTCACAATTGTTCATATCTTAGTCACCTCACATTTGGACTATTGCAGTGTGCTATTTATGGGATTATATTAAAAGATCACTTGGAGCTGGACCAAAGTGTAGTGATATGGGCATGTACCGACACATCTCAATATCCCATGTAATATCCATTCCACTACATGAGAGCCTTTGATTATCAGTAAACCTCTGGGTACAATTCAAAGTGCTGGTTGTGACACATAAAGCCCTTGATAAAATAAGATTTGGATCTGTGAAAGACTATTTTTATCCCAATGTTTCAATTCATGTCCAGTAAGAATTGAGAATTGGCATGCTCCAAGTTCCATATTTAAAACGGTATCCATCGATGGGAATTAGACAGCATGATTTCTCAGGCCAAGGTGCCTGCCATCTGGAATAGCTTCCCTGTGGTAAATTCTTTAAAAAATGTGCTGGCTTTTTGACTGCAAGTAGTTAATAATATGTAGGTGCTGCCATGTGTTAAATTTTTGTGCATGATATTGCATAATGTTGACAAGTGATCTTGGAATTGTAATTTGGACAATTTAAAGCAGCACTTTGATGGCCACACACAAAATATCAGCAGCTAGGGATTTTGAACGAATTACTTTCTGCCTATTTATTCCCAGAATTGCAATAAGATGGACATACTGACTTCCAAATGTGTATTGAATGTTTAGGATGACACTTAAGGCTGTCACTTTGTTTTATAGCATGATCCACTAACATTCAGTATTATTATATACCTATTAGATTACCATAATATTACTGTGAAATCTTCTTAGATTTTGGGAATTTTAGCTGGGTATTCAAGACAAAAATTCCGATCTGGGAAAGATGGCATAACTTGATAACACTTACAATATTTTTATTCCATGGTGGCTTACTCTATTTATACCTTTATTAAGATCTTTCTTCCCATTTGGTCAAACTTTCCACATAGTATCTTACATTTTTGGCTGTGGGTTAGCTTAAATTGGATGCCTTTTCTCTTCAATTTAAAAACAAGTTCCCAATGCAGCCAAGCATAACATTTTATTCTACTGCAATATTTCTTTCCAATATTTGCCATCCCTTACAAGGTCTTTACAATGTATAAAATTTGGATGTGATTCAGAGAGGGGTTGTTTAATATAATTTTTTATATTTTTTTTATAATTTTACAATTTTTATATATTTTTAATATATCCTCTTAACATTCCACTGTCCTCTTTTTTTCTTTTGTCTTAAATTTTCTTGCAGGTTATTAGATTGAGTTGAATGTCCTGGACACTTTTTATTTTAAAAAATGTAGTAGGGTTGCTCTGAGTTTAATTATTAAATACCTGTTCTAGTGTGTGTGGAAGAAGAAACTGGAACATATATTTTATTCTCAAGAAACTGATTTTTTTTTAAGTTTTACAGAATGTATTTTTGGCTGAGTAAGAAAATTTTATAAGAGGAATTTGAATTTGAAATATAAGTTATAGTGGCAGTGTACCATCACAAAATTAGTGGTTACATGTAATATGTGGAAATCACCATACTGAATTAGAAAACAGAATTTGAAAAATAGAGTAAAAGATGATTTATGGCTATGTCATAGTGACAATTCCCCTGCTGCTATTCCTATAATTGATTATGTGTCATCAAGTCAATGTAAACTATTGCAAACCACACAGGTGTGTGGTCTGTCCCCAGCCTAGTCCTTCAGATCTTCTAGTTTTGCATTCTTTGTTACTGTAATTGAATCTATCCAGCATACTGGTGATTGTTCTCTTCTTCTCTGTGTAATCAGAGACAGAATGCCTGTGAATATTAGAAGGTGTAGAACATGACCAGGAAGGTGCTGTTGCTTTAGTGACTTGCTTGATCAAAGCAGGAAGAGTGTGAGACTAAATAACCCTTTGGAGTCCTCTAGGTTGGCATTTTCATGTTCGTGATCAACAGTTAGAATTTGCTTTTGGTTGAATTAGTTACTAAAAATATACTCTTCCTCCACATAGTGTTCTAGAAAAGAGTAAATATTGGATAGAAAGTTAAATATATATGCTTTAGTGCATAATGATCTGCTGTTCTTTAAATTGTAGGTTTTTGTATATGCCAGGTTGTTGTTACTTCTACTTATTATAGTTTGTGAGCTTTTCACTCACATCAGCTAAAACGTCTGTGCAATATAGTTGATGTACTTCTTTCCTCTAGATGTAAGGTTTTGAAATTTTATTCACAGTGACTTTGAGTCTTTAAATAACTACATGCTAGGCAGAAATTCAGTTGGTTCAGCTATTCATGCCATGGACATTCTGTGAGGATAAGAGCTGTACTTGTTTAACTGTTGATTACATGCCAAAATTTAATGTCAGGAGACATTTGGCTCAGTGGCTAAAAAAAAAGTTGAAGCACCAGGTTGTTTTAATGCATGATCAGAAACATGGATGAGTGGGCAAAATATGATAGAAAACTTGGTAGGAGGCGAACCTTGTTGACCGGAATACTTGATCGAAAGCTTTTAAAGCCTGGCCAAAAACTTGTAATGAGAACCCCAATTTAATTTACGGTAGATACTTTTTATAAATAAATTCCATTTTCATATCCATACCTAAAATAGCCAAATAAGCTTCTAAATAAAATATTTTTCATTTTTACATGATTATTTATTGAAGTTATGTGGGTTTGAACTTATTTCCTTAAACATAATCAGGAATAATGTTTAAAGACAAGTATTTACTATTGCAGGGATAATTTATTTAAATGTGCACTCTGTAAGAGGATTTCTTAAAAAACTGCTTCCTGTTTATATTAAGAAAGTATTGGTTAATGTGAAATAGTCATCTTGGATAGATATCTGATTTATGGCTTGTGGTTTTGAAGATGTGAACTACCTTTCTACCAGACAGTTTACTTCTTAAGAATTTTTATAAGTTTCATTTCCTCTTTAAAATCAAATTTTACTTGAGGTGCCATTGCCCTATATTTTAATTCACCTTTTGAAAACTGAACAGCATGAGGAATACAACTCATGTCCCTAAAAGACAGCATTTCCAGTCTGGTACCTGAAATATGGGAGTACTCTCAAGTTAGTGCCTTTTTCAATTGCTGCAGTTGTATAATTGTGAATTTTCTCTGTGAGCATGGCTAAGAATTCTTATTTTTGGAGCAGCATTTTACAGATGTTTGGCACTGAGCTTTAGTGGCTTGCTCATAATTTCCAGATCATGACTTTATGAAGTGACTTCCTTGCCCACTTTTTTTGGGGATGGGGGAGGAGATGGGAACCATCTATTTAATTGTTTTTGTCATTCAGAGAGAGATGTACTAATTAGTCATGTAGGAATAGAACTATTGAGGCCTGTGTTTCAGTTGCTTTGTGGAAAACAGATCAAGGTGGCTGGCTCAATAGATTAATTCATCTTCAAATTAAAATAGTTTACCTTTTCTTTTCTAAAAGTGTACTTAACAGATATCAGCTATGTATTCCCTTGCTAATTCAAATTTTCTTATATTCATTATATATGGGGAACTCCTTTAAAAGTTTGGTTATCAAGGATAGAAGTTAAAGTAATACCCCTTAGTTTTGATGAAAAAGATACCGTTGATAATTTAGCAAAATAGCAAGATACTCTCTTAGTTGGTTCAAATCAAAATTAATACCACTAGGTAAAAAATGGGTTACCCATTCGTTTAAGGAATAGCAATTTGTATTTGTACTGGATCTATTACATATTTAGGTATGTGTGTACCAAAGGATATAATTCAGTAACAATTAATAAAAAGATATCTTCAGATATTGATAGACTCATTAAAATTTAGAGAAAGATGAATGATGATGAAATGATGAAAAATAAGATTAATTTATATTCTGAGGAAATTCAAATTTATATACCTGGAAAATATTTTCAGAAAATATAACCTTTGTTTAGAAAATTTCTGTGGTACTCTGATTTCAAGAATATCTTTATAGAAAATATAATTACCAATTAATGCAGGAGGATTTTGATTTTTCATATCTGGAATTATATTATCATGCTTAACTATTATCAAGTATTAAATACTGATTCGGGCAACTTTGTAATATGCCTATATAGTAACTTTTGCTGGATGGACAAGCTCTAACTACTGAAACTCTAGTACTTTTGGGAACAATTACATCCATTAGAAAATTATGAAATGAAATGTCATTTTTTAAAAAATGGCCCCATTTTTCCATGCCAAATTTTGATGGGATTGCCATTGTTAAGTGATGCAATCATGCAACATTGCCTTACGACTGCATCACTTAGTAATGATAATTTCACTCCTGGTTATGATTGTTAACCAAGGTCAATTGTCTGACAATTTTGGAGAAACCTTTTGACTTCAATGAGGACATTAACTGAAAATTTTGGTAAGTTAGGGAGTGGTAAACTAGTATTTTAGTGTAAAGTATATTGATGATAATACATCTCTTTCTCCCCTTCTCATTCATAGGTTGTCAAGATGAGAAAAGAAGTGAAGAAAATCAGAGTTTTAACAATTCGAAAACTAACTAGGCATATTGCTAAACTTAAGGGAAAAAAGTAAGTTTAACTCTTTTTTTTATACTTCTATGATTTTTATATAGAATAAATGGGCCAAATATAATTGTGTCTGATTTCTGACCATGTAAGCTGCTATATTGGTGGAAGAAGGCTAATTCAAAGCAAATGTCCTCATGTTTTATATGCTTTTAAAATTTAAATCATAGTACCTGAAATCCTATTTTATGATAGTTTGATAGTCATATTTTTATTCTTCCTATGTGGATGGGTTTATCTTTAATGAACTTTAGATTAAATGAAGCAGTTCTCAAATATTGTGATACTTTTGATTTTTTGTTGTTGTTGAAAAGAGTTGGCTCTCAATCAGCCTCAATATGCTGGAAGTAAGAAATGAACAGAGGCACTAATGATATGGACATATCTCACCTTTGCTCTGTACTGGTTTAATATCTATAAATTGATATAGCATTTCAAAGAGTAGAATTATTTAAAAAATATGAGTGTAATTTTGAACTACATACCAAAGAATTTCATTGTATGAAGAATTATCGATTTACCAAATATGGAGTACAGCAAAGAAAAGATTACTATATTTTTTAAAAGGCAGTGTAGGATTTTAATCTTGGATCAGTGAAATTTGTTCACTTTTAGTCTCTCTTCTGGCTCTCATGGTATAATGGAAGGATACAGCATTACTTTATGTGGTCAAAGATTAATGATGTGTTTTAAAATTGGACTGAGTGACTTTTTGTATATATAATACAGTGTTTCTATGAATTACTTGTTTTTCTCTTTTGTAGGGGATTTGTTTTATGGATTTTGTTCTAACAAAGAGTGGGTTGGTGGTCTGTATGAAAGCATAACATGTAAAAAATTGTAATGGCCATAAGTGACCTTACATGAAATCATTATAGAGTGCAAAACTCTTTACAGAATAGTAGACTTATTACTTTAGTAGAACTCTTCTTATTTAGAAAGAGATTTCTGTTTGATTGGACTTCAGATGTTGCTATCCCAATATATGAAAAAGGAGCAAGATCTAATCCAGGGAACTATACATGTAAATATAATGACTATATTCAAGTGAAGTTTATGCTATGCATTTATCAGAAACTATTAATACTGACCAGAAGATACATTAATTTTAGAACAAGCAGACCTAGACAAATGTCAATTCCCTATAGACAACAGTTGTATTATGTCTTGTCTGATATAGTTGGAAGAGAGTTAAAAGAATATACAGTAGAACCTCTGGTCACAACCATAATTCATTCCATAACTTTGACAATTTCTTCATCTTCTAATATTTCGTCTTCAGGAATTTCTGAGTCAGGGGTTGTGTTTGATCGCCACCCGAATAGGTGGCCAGATTCAAAAATTTCATGAATTTTTTGGTTGGAACCTGATTTGGTCATGGTCAGAAGCGTTCATGACCAGAGGTTCTACTGTATGCTGCTTTTATTGCTTTAAAAGCCACATTTGATTTGTTTTCACATTTCTTATTTAGAATCAAACTTGCTGCCAGTTCAATTAAACTTTTTTTAAGTAAAACTTTTTATGAAAATACTTCAGTTCTAATTAGATAGCAAGGAACAGTTAACCCTCTAAGAGTTATTGTTACTTTAGGATCAAGAAGGAAGTATATTTATGCCTATTATTATGGTTTGTTGCATATTTGCCAGGTATTTAAATCGGATTTGGCATCTTTATCCATGTATAGAGTCTTTTCATATTATGTGAAGATGATGATGATGATGATTAGGTTCAGCTAGGTCACCCAACATTGCAATTTTTTCCTGCTTTAGTTCTGCTTAATGCAGATGATACTGCAATGGCAGAAGAAAATTAAATTTGTTTTTAGCACTTGTCTCTTAAGGTATTACAATTGTTTTAAACTGTTTGACCTATCATTTTAAATATAAATATATTTTAAAAGATGATTTTATATGCAAAATGATGAATCATCCCCATAAAACCTTGTCTCATAAAGTTTACATATATTTAAATGTCATGTTGTACTTTAAATTATTAACAGTTAAGGCAAAATGAAATTATACTTGTAACATATACAATCCAAAATTTTAAATATCCTTCTATTCCAAACCTGGGCATTCTATGGCCCATGGCTATCCCTTTATGGCCCGTGATGATGACAACTCTATTGGTTTGGCCTTCTAGATTAGTCTCAGTTTCACATATGTTCCCTTGGGACACTTAATTGCTTACCCCTATTCTAGTTAGTATTGCTGGAGATAAATTATCTATAAATATGGAAAGAAAAATACATCCTGAATATTTTTAAAATAATTATTTTCACAGTCATAAAAGTATTAATATTTATTTACATTACCCTGCTAGTTTCCAAACACTTGGAATGTAATTCAAAAAAACATGCCTAGCAAGAATCACAATAAATTTAACACCTGAAATAACTTCAGCTTAAAAGGGAGACATTATAGTAGAATACCACATCATATGAATATAGTTGTCTTTTGAGAAGCATATCTCTAGCAGTTAACTGATCTCATCATGGTTAAAAAGATAGGTAATCCAGTAAAAATAACAGTCTATTCAAGCAGGTGAGTTCTAAATTAGAACCATGAATATAAAAAGTTGCAATTAAATTTTGAGATACTTTTAATAATATTGCAAATAAAACTATTGATCGTCCTTAAAGTCATAGAAGCACCTAAAACCTAGCAAAGCAAGTACATGTGAACAATTACATAACTTTAAAAAGAACCCAAACATAATCATTAAATGTACTGTGTTTACAGATATCCTTTCATGGTAAAACATGTATGTATCTACCTTAGACCTACATAAAATAACATATTTTGGAACAATAGGAGCCTAGGTGGCGCAGTGGTTAGAGTGTTGAACTGCAGGCCACTTCTGCTGATTCAATCTAGCGGTTCAAA
>JANHFL010002718.1:52147-66252 GCA_032468155.1 Oxyrhabdium leporinum | reverse complement strand
AGATAGATAGATAGATAGATAGATAGATAGATAGATAGATAGATAGATAGATAGATAGATAGATAGATAGATATGTGGAAAATACAAATGAAGGTAATCAGAAAATGTTAAAGAGAAAAAGAGGGAAAATAAAAGTGAGGGAAGACAAAAATGCATTGACTTCCAACTTTTTTCAGTTCAGTAAAGTATAAAATCAAATTACAGCTTCAACTTTACCAACTTAATAATTACTATCCTTTTCTATAAGAGCAAACTAATCAGCAAAATCCAAAGTCAAGATACCATATTTTTCTATCTCAGTCACAAACTCCAGAAAAAGTTTCCAGGTAGAAACCAAGCTGGATATATAACTTTCACTAGTTGAAATAGTCAATTTTGCCATCTCTGCTAGATCCATCACTTTTTCCATCCATTCTTTTATTGTGGGGTTTGATGTATCTTTCCATTTCTGCGCTTAACATATACAATAACAAAGCTCCAAATCTTTTTCCCAGTCCCTCACCCAATAATATCAAAATAAAAACTTCAGGTTTCAGTTTTATATTCATTTTAAGACTCTTCTGCATTATAACATGGATTTGGCCCCAATATTTATTTGCCTTATCAATGCTTGATATTTATTTTAAATTTATCTACTAATTTTAACTTATCCCTGAACATATTTAGCTGTAGCAGCCACTTTCTCTCTTGTTTTTCTAAGGTTTTATCTCCTGAACATTGGTTGGCTTTAACTTTCCAGAAGTCCACCATATTTAGGCTGTCATGTGTAGAAATTAAAGGAATAAATGAAAGGTAGTAAATAGAATTTATCAAATCTTCCTGTCTTTTGGAGGAGGATACTCCAACTCATGCCTGCCTTTAGAGATCTGAGGATTTTTTTTCTTCAAATACTGAATATAGGAGTCGCTGATCTGCTTGATGAGCTTCCCCCCTCCCTTTTTTTTTCTTCCAGCACATGTGTATTTATGTACATATTACGTGTATATAATACTGCATTTTGGTTTTTTTTACATTGTTCTATTATATGGTCCCTATAATTTTCACTTTATTGAATTAATATTTAAATCCATCAATAAGTAGATCAGCCGAGGTTGTTGAGTGGTGTGCTTGTGTATACACACACAGATACACACACTTCTGTACTCACTTTGGTGGATATATATATATATATGATTGATCTCTGCCACAAATTATTTTTTGTTTAATGAATTAGTTGGGATAAAGCAAGTGAAGAGATGACACCACTGATGGATTAAAAAAACAATCTATTTGGGGGAAAGAGTTTAGGATGAAAATGATCCTGATAACCCCCTCCCCCCAAAAATGAAAAAGAAATGAAGTGCTGTGAAGAATGCCAAAATGGGAAAATAGTAATTCGGGGAAAGCTTCCCCAGGACTGGGTATAAATGAATCCTAATTGCAATTTTGAAGGAGATGATAAAAGACAGCACTTCAAATGAAAAAGAGAAGATACCATCCCAAGTAAATGCTAACTTTCAAAATGGGAGTATTTTAGGAAATAGAACATTTAAACATTATAATTTTGGCTTCTTTGGTTGCCCTACTGGATAATATTATGATCTAGCTTTTTCCTTTTGCATACTTTAGTTTTTCTAAAGTTGATAGCCAAATTACTTTCCTGCAGTAGCTAGCAAAGACCCTTTTGAAGAACTACTGTTTTTAACATTACCACAAAATTACTATCTTGTTCATTGATGGTTGCATCTTAAAGGGAAGACATTGAATTATGATTCTTCTATTTGAAATAGTTCCTTTAGTGATTTCTTCTAAAAAGCTCAGATCATAATTTCCAGTTTAGAGTTTTGTCTGTAGTCATTACATCATTTTCTCCTGGTAACTTCTTAAATGCTAAGTAAGTATACAACATAAAATCCTTAATGCACGTTTGCAGTATTTATCAAGTATGATCCTATGTATAGCTCCCACTGAGTTTGGTGGAGTTTACTCCTAAGACTAAACTGAAAGGTAAATATATAGTTTATTTTTCATTTATTGTAGTGCCAGATATTTAAACGTATGAGCAGAGACTTTCTTCTGTTTTTAAAGAAGGGTAAAGGTTTCTCCTGGCCAGTCGTGTTCGCGTGTAGGGGTCAGTGCTCATTTCTGTTTCTTAACTGAAGGAGCCAGTATTGTCCAAAAACATTTCCGTGGTCTGTGGCCAGCATGAATATATGTTGAGGTGCATGGACCACTGTTACCTTCCCACCGAAGTGGTACCCATTTAGTCACATTTTCATGCTTTCAAACTACTAGGTGATCAGGAGATGGGGCAAGTAACGGAATTCACCCCATTGCGCAGCACTTGGGTCTTGAACCCAGACTGTCGGCTTTCCAGCTGACAAGTTCAGCATCTTTAACTGCTGAGCCATTGTGCTCCCAACCTGCTGCGCCAATGCACCTTAAGCTTCTGTTTTTAAATCGTTGTTGTTGTACTATTATTTGCTGGCTCAGCTCCTTTCTCTTTGGCAGGTCCCACAGATAGGGAGTGAGAGGACCAGCCCTTGGCTGCTATTCTGTGGTGTACTGCAGGGCTTGGTACATTCTCCACTCCTTTTCAACATCTATATGAATCTCACCTTACTGGGATTCGCCCATACCACTCATGCCAGCAGAGGAGGAATGCTGCTGGTCCCATCAGTCCAAATATTCTGTCTGGCAGGGTTGAGGAGGATGGCCTTCTCTGCTTTTGCTCCTGCTCTCTGGAACATCTTGCCCCCCAATATGAGGTTGCCCCAACTGTCCCATCTTTTCTTTAGGGCCTAAAGAAGTGGCTGTGCCAGTCAGCTTGGGGCCCTAGTGAGAGATCAGCGCAATGGAGATGGTTCATTGAGTAATAACAGATCCCACTTCCCACTCACTCCACCCCCACCCTCCCCATGTGTCTTTGGCTTTAAGGTTTCATTTTAGCATTTTTGTTTTACCTAAGATGTAACTGTAAGCCATCCAGAGTTACCATAGAGTAAGATGGGAAGCCAATAAATTTTATAAATAAAATAAAATAATATTGTTATTATTATTGTTATTACTATACCTGGACGTTTCTGATACTTTAAGAAGGAGAAAACCTATGTAGGGTTTCTGATCCTGTTGGTGCCACAATAACTTACAGCACATCTCATGATCTTCAAAGCAGGGAGGAGTGGCATCCAGAGGCTCTTTAAAAAACAGGTTTGCAGCCCTTAGAGCTCTTCCAAAATCAAACTGCAATTTTTAAGTGATTATGAAATTTGTTTAATCGGTGCAATTTTTAATTAACTTTAAAGATACATTAAATTATCAAGTTAAAATTTGCACTGTTAAAATTTTACTACTTTTGGAGTGGCACCTCCATCATGCCGCTCACGGGCTAACTGTAGTCATTGACCTGAACAAAGTTGCAAAGCTCTACCAACACCACTTCCTATTTAGAGATTATTAATTAGGAGATGTAGAGGGACGCAAGAATATTCATGAAACCATCTCTTTTTTCAATTTGTGCTGGTAAAGAGGTCTGAATAAAAGTTGTAAAATGTAGTCAGATGAACATGATTCCTGTTCTCAGAGTTCTTAGATGGATAATGATAACTGCATTTAGTATATGCATTGCATACGAACTTATCTCAAATTAGTTTGATTTTGAAACAACCATTTTAGATGTTTCAAAATCAGGACATGATTTAAAAACTTTTTAAGGTTGGAAACATTTTACACCTGTATGCTGTAATTTTATGGAGTTGCCAGAGAATTCTGAGATTCAGTGAATGTTGAACATTACTTCCAAGTGGGTTATTGGTTTATTTTTAAATTTTCTAGCCTGCTGATATAGCACTGGAGATGGATCATATCTCTGGTACTACTGGCTGCAGAATGGCATGCTGGGCAGAATGGCAGGTATTCAAGCAGCACATGATTTAGTAAAAAGCCATTCAGGATCTAGTCTTTGCTACTTTTGGAAATGATTTGGAAAACTGCTGTGATTCACTGGCTGCAGCTAGATTCTTATTGCTGTTGGATTTTAATAAGTATATCTTACTGCAGTAAGTACTTGTTTTTTTTAAAAAAGTTAGTTTTTTATTGCATTGCATTAAAAAAAGTATAGCAGAGTTTTAAAAACTGAAAATGGTGTTGATATAGCTGATTTTCCCTATTTAGCAATTCATTACCTAATAAAGAAGTGACATTTTAACCTAACTAGTATGTGAACAACTTGGAAGATATTTTTCATATTGAACATATTGAGAAATATTATTGCAATGTATCATAACAGGTTTGCCAAAGTAGAATATATTGCCTCATCCTTTATTATTATTTACCTTACTGGAAAATTAGTGGAAAATGCTCCCTTTTCCGGGCCAGATAAGAAATTATTTCCAGAAGCTATTCTTCAGTGTCTGGAATAATGCCACTTTTCTAATTTTTCAACATTACTCTTTTAATCATTGTTCATGCATGATAGAGTCATAATTCTTAATAAAAAAGTTTCAAAGATTTGGTACATTATTTAATTGACATCTTCAACATTTAAAGGTGATTGCATAAGGTTAAAAAAAAGAAAACAGATAAAGGTTTCTCCTGTCTAGTTGTGTCAACTCTAGGGCGTGATGCTCCTTTTCCTAGCTAAGGGAGCTAGTATTGCTTGAAGTCACTTCTGTGGTCATGTGGCCAACATAACTGTATGCCGAGGCACAGGGAATGCTGTTTTCTTCCCACTGAAGTGGTGCCTATTTAACTAGTTGCTTTTCCACACTTTCAAACTGCTAGCTTGGCAGAAGCTGGAGCAAGGATAGGAGCTCACCCCATCACATGGTGCTTGGGTCTTGAATTTCTAACCTTCTGGTTGATAAGCCAACATCTAACTGCTAGGTTACCATGCCCCTCCCATATGTTTGCTCATATGCATTAAAATATCATTCCAAAACATTGACAGATGATCAAAGAACCATATTGTATGGGTCAGTATCACATTTTTACACTTCCAACAGGAAACACTGATGTCCTTCCTTTTGAATTCATTATTTAGGGAGTCCAATAAATTCATATTAATTTTTTTGATGAATCAACTTTAATCGCAAATCTGTTCATACCATTTTAATATTTTTAAGAGTTGGAACCATTGATAGAGCATTATTGGAGATTCCAATTCTTTAGATCATATTTAAATTATTCCATTTAAATTATTAAATTATTCCATTATTCACTTAAAAAAAACCCTCCCGGCCTTTTGATAGAAACATGTTATGGAGTTTATTTTGTCATAGATACATTTCAGTGTGAAAGCTTCCTAGGCCTTTGAAGTGGTCAAAGTGTCTGGCTCATTGAGCCATTCAAAATACTTGTTGAAAATGCTACACTGTTGTGAACTAAAAGCTCAAATTTAACTTGGAATCAGGAAAAATTCTTAAAATAATCATATAATAATTGATTTAAAGGCATAATCCCAGGTTGCACCCCTTCTATTCAATAAAATATCCCCTATAATGAAACTATATTTTTTTCTGAAGAATTAAATATTCATGAGTATTATTATCAAAACTGTTCTGTGCCACAATATGATCGAAAGATTTCTGACAGCTGGCACTCCTGGACTGGAAATAAAACATCTTTTTCTGGTATATGTTGTTCCAAGCACTTGATCTGACCGCAAGGCAAATAGATAATAGCTTTACAACATAGCCCACAGAATATGTTTTAGATTCTTCTATTCATCATCTTGTTATATCTGACCATGTTCCTATTACATTAACTCTTTGATTTAAAAAGTTTATGCCAGTTATGGAAGGTATTTTAAAACTGCTTGTTACCAAAAGGGGGGAGAACTCTACTAACAATAGCAGCTAGGCAGATCTGTAAGTGTTCTCATAGACATTCAAGTCCCAAAATGCTTAAACCCAAGCTGTTTAGAAACTTTAATATCAAAATCATTAAGTTTGGCCACTAGCAAATCAATAGTCAGTAGAGCTCTTTCAACACTTGTCTAATTTGGCATCACACAATCATTTATTCTCATTCTGTCTACAGTTCTACTGAAACTTTGAAAGTGTCTTACTTAGTCTCCTAAGCTCTTAAGAAGCAAGTCAGTATTTTTTTTCAGATGTCTTTAAAATACCATATGTCACCAAACTTGTTATATGTTGTTATTTGTTGCATATAATTCTTGGAAAGTACCCTGTTTGCATATTTTTACATATTTTCCAACTGTTGGCAAAATGGGACATAGCCAAATGCAGGTCAAAGCATCTGAGAAAGTTAATATAGCAGCGGAAAAGCATTGCTGATTGTGAAAGCTATTAAGCTGAAAGTGATGGTCTGCTTTACTAGTGGAAGTCTGTGTTAATATTTAGCAACAGAATTTAATTGACAGTCTTAGAAAAAGTAGAGGAAGAAACCTTACCCGGATTGGCAGGAAGATGTTATGGATGATCCTAGTGGGCATCCTCCATATTGATTTAATAATGGTCTTCTCTACTGCCTCAAAAATTTCCATGGAAGAGAAAGCAAGTCAAATGGCATGCTGCCAGAATATTTAAGAGCAGTTGTAGATGGAGCACTGTAACACAAGAAAACCTAGGAGATTATTTTTTTTACAAAGTAACCTTTATGCCTACTTCTAGTTATGTGCCTCAAGATAAGTTAAATAGACTTTATAGAAAACTGTTAGGCTGGGGAAGAATTTGTTGTTTGCAAAGCTGTAAAAGCAGCTATTATAGTTTTTTAAAACCTTTCCAGATAAAATTCATAAAATTCATTTATGACAATTAGCTTTCCCATCAAAAAATGCTATTGAGAGCCAAATTAAAAGTACAAATGAGATACTATGGAGAGATGGTCAAAGCAACAGTCCCCAATCTTTGCAGCTTGCTAGCCCGGCTGGGATGGGAAGAGGGTTGGCTGCTTGAGGTGGTCTGATGCGCATGTGCGTGCACACACATCTCCTCTCACACAAGAGAGAAGAGAAGCCTTTGGGGTGCGGTTTCACACTCCTTCAAGCTTCTCTGCACCAAAAGCTGAGGCCTGAAGCAGCGCGAGATCGCTCCCTCAAAGCCTTTCGTCCATTTACGCCTTTTGGTGTGAAGAAGACAAGTCCCATTCAGCCTCTGCTCCAAGCATTCCATTTTTGGATCATCGGGAGTAGGCAGCTTGGTGGCCCGGCAGCCCAGCTGAGGGAGGAGAGGGGAACCAGGCCACATGCGCAACTCCACTCATGCAAGAGAGAAGAGAAGCCTTTGGGGCGCAGCTCGTGCAAGTGGATCTGTGCATGAGTAAAGCTGAGTGTATGCACTGACCCGCCTCATGCAGCCCGGTTCCAAATAGACCACAGCCCAGTAGTGGTCAATGGCCCAGGGATTGGGGACCCCTGGTTAAAAGGAGTAGCAGAAGACACTGTCTGCTGTTATTTTTTTAGAATTATTGTCCCTAACCTTGCACCTGTGGTCTCATGCCTTTCTGTCAGCATGCCTAATTCCTACCTGGCATTTCTGCTATCTACCACCCCAGCACCTGTTACAGGTCATCAGGAGTAGATAAAGGTGATGGAGCAAAGTTGCACTATCTAGCATTTCAACACCTGGTCTAGAATGTAAGCTCTACTTTGTAAACAAGTACTATTATGTGTTTACTTTCATTAGTTGCACTAAACTAGGCAGGGATTCTTGAATCCTGTTTCATCTGGGCCAGTTCTATTTGCTTCTCTGACCATCATCATTCTACAAGAAAGGACCTCAGATTTTTCGAGTGTAATATGTATTTTATTTGCAATGAATTGCATTGCTTGAATTTCTGAGGGTTGTTAGTTTGAAAAGTAGGATATAAATAATTGCAACAAATAATTATATTTTGTTTTTCTGTGAGTTTTTCTTTTGCTATAATAATTTTTACTTCATTCTTTGTGTCTGTACTTTAATATTTAACTAATTAATGACTGCTATAACGTATGTATAACATTTGTGTTGCTTCTTACTTGTACTGAAACTGCTCACAAAAATGCATAGAGAAAATAACCAGTTTTGTTATATTTTCTAGGAAATAAAACTTGATCATGTTACCAAATCAGCACTTGGGAGAGAAATTGACTTTGGAATTATCTGTAAAAAGGTATAATGCTTTCAACTTTTCTTAAAAGTTGTATTTTTGTTTGGAAAGTATACCATCAGTTTATTAACACAAGGAGATATATTTACATCCCTTTTAACATAAGTAATACATGAAGCTTCCAGTGACGTGTCATTGCATCATATAGAACATCTCCAGGGGCATATAGCCATGTCAAAATGGTAGGCATGGCCAGGCGATCAAAACCTTGGGGTGTGTGTGTAACCATGCAATGCACTTTTTTTAAAAAAACAAGGTTTTTATCATCTAAGTTGCATTTTGTTGGTATTAACCATGCCTGCAGATGTCCTTGGCAACATGTTATATCGTGTGTACATATATCGTGTGCATATCGTTAGTACAGATTTTTCTTAGCACTATTGTTCTTGAATGTTCTGGCTTTCTGGTTTCAAATGCAAGTTTTGGCATGATAGAATCTGTGACAAGGTTGCTAATCATAATTAAAAGTATCTGCCATTTTTTCAGCGGTCTGCAAAATAAAAAAAGGGATAATTAGGTATTTCAAGAAGTAGTTCTTTATATAACAGTTGACAAAATGGTTGTCAATGCTTCCAGCTTTTGATGATCATGGGGAAAACTAGGCCCTATAGAATTGGGAATAGTTATGCATTTTTGCTTCAAAAATCATTATCAGTGTTTTTAAAAAACTTCCCCAACCATACTTTTATTTTAGATGTTGTATGCTGATTAATGGGAAAAATTAATTAATTGTCTTAAACTTAAGTTAAAAGCACAGAAAACATTTGAATACCGGTACAACAACCACAGTTGGGATTGGTAGCGCTGTAGCTAAGTCCTGTGGTCACTAAGCAGAAAATCACATAGTTGCAACAGGCTTATGTCATTTCCCATTTACTTGTTAAACAAAACATGTGACCGCAACTTGTGATTATACTTCTGTGTTCTTCATTAACTTTGTTTGTTGCAAGCCGGTTGGGAAGTATCAAATGATGATCACATGACCTCAAGATGCTGTGACAAGATGCTTATGACAAGATGTGGTCACAAATGTGAGGATTGGTCACAACGTTTTTCTTTGCACTATCATAATTTTGAATAGTTGGCAAATGAGACAGTAAGCAAGGACTATATATTTTTTTTATTGTTCTGAAATAACTTTTGAAAAATCCACCTATTCTCAAGAGAGGGAACAATGATTATGTTGTTTCATTATGTTTGTGTCATCAGTACACAACTCAAGTCTTTGATCAGAGATCCTGAGATATCCAAATTTCTGTTTATTCCATCTTTCTTTTTTTCCTTATTATTTTCCTTATTTTTTCCTTATTCAAACAAAAACAATGCCAGTTACATTTAGTGAGTGAGTCTAAAAGAAAGGGTAAGGTTGACCGTAGCACTATGTATCAGCCAATGGTATAATCCCTAGTTCCAGTAAAGTAACAGCATATAGTCCTATTGAACAATATGAGAGTTTGGATATATTGAATAGTTTTCAAATAACATTCATAATAACAAACAAGTTTTGTTATTAATATAAAAGTTGCATGTTTTTGAACATATTTGTAAGGTCATGATTAGATCAATAACTCCAGATTTGGCCAATACATTTATACTCTGGTTTCTCTTCATATGTAAACATTTCAATTTTTAATTATCCAAGCATAACAATTAAAGGAATGTATAAAAAAAGGAATGTATAAGTTATTTTTAACTCTTGAGAGTGGTTTGGGAATACATTTACTACAAAAAGAGAAAATAGTTGTGGAGATTAACAGGAAGGCACATGTTTTATATTGAACATCTACCAAGACTATCGTTGGTCATTTTTTTCACCATCAAGATTACAGTTGGGTTGCTGTAAAATTAAGAATTTTCCTAACAGATCTAATCTTGTACTTAGAGATTGATTGATTGTTGCAGTTATTTAGGACTCTGTCATATTAAAGATCTCGCTTTAATACCTGTATATAGGTAGATAAGTATTTATATTAAATTACGAGATTGAATTGTATCAGGATATTTGTTTAAAAATGGAGCAATATGTCACAGTACATTCAATCTTAATGCACTTTTTCAATGAGCATTAAAGCTAGCTGTTTGTCAAGTGATTTCAGAAATGTAGGAATGCAGTCTCACAAACCAGTATTGTTTTGATGGATTAAGACTCTGAACTTTGAAGATGTTATTTTGTTATTTTTCAAATGCTTTGAAAAATGTTGGCATTTCTTAATGCATTAATAACCAAACACATGATTACTTGAATAAACTCTTTACATTCTTTTCTTTAAAAGAAATGAATGTGTAGTCCCGAAGCCACTAAATGAATAAATGAATAAATAGTCAAATCTTTGTGGCTTACCAGCTCTTACTGAATTAATGTAATCTTTGATATTGTACATATGCTTTATATTGTATGAATATGCAATTCTATCACAGGTGTGGGTTTTGCTCTTTACTTGTATTTTTGCATCTAAGATATTTGCAGTATGAAGGTGGAGCTTTCACTAGGAGACTTGGTTTTGGTTTGGTTTGGTTTTTTGCTTGTGTTTTTAACTTTGCACACTTTTAGATCAATACTATCACTTAGTTATCTTAGTGTTTTTCAAATTTGTCAACTTTAAGATGTGTGGACTTCAACTCCCAGCTGGCTCCCATTACTACTCAGAGTTCCTTGGATGCCAAAGTAATAATACCTAAATATTCTTATTTCCACAAATACAACAAGATTAGTATTTTAGAGATAAGTTTTACAGATTTAAAAGAGTTCTTTGATCTTGGCTGAAATGGAAATGACTGTGGATGTATAAAACCACAATTTCCTGATAAATTTCCATGGCAAACAGATGTGAACTTTAAACAGAAATAGCTGTGATTACTTTGGGAACATTGGTGATGAGAGAATGTTACATGGAAGTGTAAAATTTGCCTGCTATGACTAATACTGTTCCAGTAAGGTACATGAATAAATCTTCTGATCCTCAGAAAATGTGTATATTTGAACTGTGCTCTTAGATATTTTCAGAGCAGTACAATTTTGTTTGCCTAATTAGTATCTCCTCCCATGCCAAAGAATATATATTTTAGCAAAACTAGTTCAAGAAAAAGTTAGTTATAAATATTCCTGTCTTGGATTACTATTTAAATGGAAGAATACTTAACTTGAATATTTTGTTTATTTATAATCTTAGGTTTCAATATGATCATAAGCTCAGATTCTCTGAGTGTGCCAGTTCTGTTGATGATCATCTCATCTACATATAAACCTTTTGATGAAGCTGCATGAATATTTCCCATGCCATAACCTGCAGAATGTCCATGTCAATTTGCCCAAGTAGGAGAAAATTTCCCATTTTATATATCCTTCTCAGGCATTATGGACAGCAGCTGATGGCCTTGGAGAAGCTCTGCAGTGACAGTTACAAGAATACGTTTTAAGCCAAGAAAATGAAGGCTTTAGAAAGAAAATCAAATTGATTGCACCTTAATTCTTCCCTGGGGTATAAGATGGAAAAGGAAGGAAAAACATAATTAGCCTTTCAAGATTCTGTTACTGCAGCCTATAAGAATAATCTGAGACCCAGGAGTTTATTAGACAATGCTTGGATTGTGAGCAATTATTATTCTTTGATGCATGCGTAGGGTTAGAAAATATTTATTCAACATCAGACATGGACAAAATCCATGTAGCACAAAATCTTTGTGACCCCAGTATGAATAGCTAATACAAAGAAATTATTTCAAAGAGCTTTTGTCTGTTGTGGTAATGTTCTTGAGTATATGTCAGGATTCTTTTCAATTGAGTTTCAGGGAGAGACATAAAACCAAAACAGTTCACATTTGTAGTTGACATCTGGACAGAGCCAGGATAAAGACAGTGGCTCAGTGATGCTGGAGATGATGTTTACTCCAGTGGTTCGAGTTCTGGCGGAGTGAGCTCCTGTCACTCTTCTCAGTTCTGCCTACCTAGCAGTTAGAAAACATGTTATATGTGAATAGATAAATAGGTACCATGTCGGTGGGGAGACAAGCTGGTGCTTCATGTGGGATGGTTAGAATCCTGCTGGTGCTGGAACTTCCTGGTTGCGAAGCCCATTTGCCAAGGTGGTTTCAGTGGAGGGAAAGGGCCTCAGATGATACTTTAGGAAAGCCGCTTAACTTACTGGTACAGAGCTAGCTCACTCCCTATAATACACCTTGGAAAACGTGCAAGTATGAGCCAAATAGGGCTAGCAGTCTTAGGCAGCCAAACTACTACTGTGCATTAGCATTGTCATCACCTGGCTGATGCAACACCACCATACTCTAAATAAATAAAATCAGTTGTTTTTGATACCGTAGATAATGTTTTCTTTCTGAATTGATTCTGGAGATTAAGAGTGGGAGGCATGGTGTTGTAATAATTCTCCTTTCTTCATTACTAGTTGTATTCAGTGTTGATTGGGGCAAAGGCTGCCAGTATTTTTGTCACTCATGTTTAACATAAAGACACTGGGAGAGGTTATCTGCCAAGATGATGATACTAATAATACCCAGCTGTATATCTCAAATTTGGGTCAGCCAATGATCCCATTGAGGTCTAGTCCAAATACACAACAGTTGTTTAGATCTGGATGGAGAGGATCAGGCTGCCTGCCCCTGATTGTTCTGGTACTAAGAATTTTGTGTTTAGTTCTGAATGCAAATGTGCTTTTCTAGACAGAACTGATGCTCGGTTTGTGGCTCTTCTGGACTTAGAACTCATGCTCAATGAAGGAATGATGGAAATTTAATTCCAAAATCAAGCTTTTGTGGAATTTTCTTCTATCCCTGGTTGAGATCCTACAGCATCCTTTCAGAGAATTGCAATTTAGACTGTCTAAATTCTAACGTGTGGAAAAGATAAAGCATATAGAACCAAGATCTGTTGAATTCAGTTCAGTTTATTTAGTCAAAATGTCAAGCAGTAGATTTTTAGGTGTTTAAATTTACATGATTAAAGAGACTATGTAGCTTGAATACTTTGGGGGAAAATTATTTAAGGAGTTTTAAGAAAGAAAAATACACATTATTTCCCTCTTTTGAAACCAGACATTCCACCACAAAAATATCTAGGAGGATCTGGGACTTTACAGAGTGAATATCAGCTTTTGGTTGAAATGGTATTCTACCACTTTGAATGGCGTATAGGCAGTTCTTAAGCAAGGTGACAGCTCTAATTTGGGATTGAAAGGTTTATGGACATAAAACTGAGCTTCGCAATACACCCTTGTTTCAAGGAACATTCTTGCAGAATCAAATACCTCTTTGTGTACTTTTCTATTTTAATACTATGTTCTCATTCAATATAATTTTTCATTTTCCTAATATAGCCCAGTTCTACAGCAAGAGACAGAGCAATTGCTAGATTGTCATCTCATCCATTATTGAAAACCAAAATTGCTAATATTAAAGGTAAGCAGAATTCACTCTAACTCATCTGTGTACAGGATTGTTTTCTAAATTTGCAGTCTCTTGCTTGAATATATCTTAAACTATACAGCAATATGGCTATATGTTGTTAGCCTCTGAAGAACATTTATAGTTGCAATGCATTTTAAATATTTTTTCATTCTATTCACCTGAAGTAAAGGGGGAAGAACTCCAGAATCACCAAGAAAATTAGTTGATGCCCCAACTTCACATAATCCAAATAGTTGCAGTATTTCTTTGTGTTGAAATAAAGCTGTTACAAGTCATGCATAATGTTGCATGTATATCTTCCAGTCGAAGATTGATAAGCTACAAAGCTTTTAATTAATATTCTTACTCTTCCTTGTGAAACTAAAAACTAATGAAAAGAATCAGGGATTCTAAAATCCCTAGTAATACTGTGACAGTAACACAATTAGTACAAAAGATGTTTAGTTCATTAAATAAAGATTTTGGAGAGGTGTAAACTACTTAAAGTTGTAAATAGCAGGGTTGATTTATAACTTCTTTACCATGAGCCTAGGTGGCGCAGTGGTTAGAGTGTTGAACTGCAGGCCACTTCTGCTGATTCAATCTAGCGGTTCAAA
>JANHFL010002718.1:26358-45485 GCA_032468155.1 Oxyrhabdium leporinum | reverse complement strand
ATCAAAGAACTATGAAATTACTCTATTATCCCAGAGGATTTGGACACTACTACCATTGACTGTTGGTAACAAAAAATATTGCAAAAAGATGTTAGAAGACATTCATGATACTATGAAGCAATGGGCCTACTGCTATTTAAACATAAATGTTTAAACTTCCATTATATGTGCCTTAAACATTCAATGAAATTGAAAGCACCTCTTTGGAAATCTGCCTATGCTAGCACCCTTTATATTTCTAAAAAGCACTTTCAAAATATTATGCTGATTTCCAGTAGTCAATGGAAAAGATCAGTTAACTTCCTTTAGAATTCATTATTCTTTCTATAGAGTACTATTATCTCACTGGCTTCAAAAGCTGAATAGCTGAATCAAACAGGCATTTCATTTTGAAGAAGTTCTTAATGCTTCAGAGTCAGATTAAAATTCTTTGTATATATTCTGGTCCTTCTCATTTTTCAAAAGTGTTTACATCCTATTCAGTTTATAAAATAATTGCATCTCCAAACCTTGGGTATCAGTAAACCAATTTTCTTTCATCCTAGTATCTACAGAAAAAAAAAAGTTTATTATTAGGAACAGAATGCTGCATAGAAAATTACAAATAACAAATTTAAAAATACAATAAATATTTTAGCTATTAGGAATGTGGTAAATTTCAATTTAGAAATTCAATTTGGATAAGATGTGATTGTGTCCAGAATGTTTTAATCAAGACAATTCAATCTGAAGATTCAAATGATTCTGATTATATATACATTATTCTAATTAAAACTGATGAGTCAACTCAATTCAAACTGGATTATTCATCTGAATTGGATTTAGCTAATTTGCCTACCCTTGTTAGGTTGTTGTCTTTTGCTTAAATTGATTTTATGAACACTGCAGACAGAAGCACTAAACAGATGTTTCACTATCTGCATTGGCATGAATGAAACGTCCTTCCTAAAAGCAAGAAGGAATAGTAACGTAGTAGCATCTTTTAGGAGGTTTTCAGAGCTGCTTTAAAGACTATCCTTGCTTGTCTGTGCATGCGTATACAGGTAGTCCGCAACTTACAACAACAATTGAGCCCAACATTTCTGTTGCTAAGTAAGACATTAAACTAGTTTTGCCCCATTTTACAACTTGCTTGCCACAGTTATTAAGTGAATCACTACAGTTTTTAAATTAGTATCACAGTTGTTTAGTGAATCTGGCTATGAGTCAGTTGCTAAGCATCTGAATTTCGATCACTTGACTGTGGGGATGCTACAACTGTTGTAAGTGTGAAAAATGGTCATAAGTAACTTTTCTCAGTCCCGTTGTAACTTTGAATAGTCATTAAGTGAACTGTTGTAAGTCGAGGACTAGCTGTACATTCTGCTGCGACCAACAGCACAGACAGGGACAGCCTTTGGAATGGAAACAAACCTAAAGAATGCAGCTACTTAAACATTTCTAGGTTTGTGCTAATGTGCTTCACCAAGCATTTTTTAATGCTTTTCTGATACTTAATATCCATTCATATAAATCTTTCGTAACTAATCTTAGTAGTCTGAGAAGACATTTGCTCTTTCCTTTAAAAAAAAACAATTCTAAGAGAAGTTTAGCTTCTTTCAAAATAATTTCCAGTGTTTAATTTTGACTTTAATTTTGAGATTTCAAAAATGTCAGATTCTCACAGTTCTGCTAATAGTACTGGTGACATTTAAAGTCATTAAAGGGCTACAGCAAAAAAAAAAAGGATGGTCCCTCCACTGATTCTGTAAACCACTATTTCAAACAGATAGTGATTTTTTTCAGTTTGTTATTTGATAAATAGCATGTAGCAACAATATTAATAGATGCCAAATGTTAAACTATTGAATGCAAATTAAAGATTAAAGGAAAATAATAAGGAAATTGGCTCTAGAGAAATTAAGGCAAAAGTTACAGTATTATAGATCATTTTAGTTACTGAAAGATTAATACTAAATCTGGGATGTGCAAATGTCATGCTTAGGCAGCTACTCAAATATTCACACAGAGAAACAATACAAAGTTTTCAGATATAGGCATGTCGGAAAATGGAAAATACTAAACTTCCTAACAACTACATGGGTGTTCTCCTTTAAGATATAATTACAAGATTTTGAGCGGGAAGTCAAAGCTGGTCATAATTGTGATGATTATATTTTTAATAGATATGCTACTATTAGGGATTTGTCAATGTGAGCTAGAAATAAAAGCAGCTGTTTGTAAAATTCATGCAGCAGTAGGGAAGTACCAATCCCTTAAAGATTCAAAACAGGATTCCTCAGAAGTATTTCACAAACAATCCAATTTGAGTATCATGCTTTGGCAAAGAAAATCGAGTCTGGCATAATTCTAGGTTCATTCTCGGCCACTCAATTAAGACAGATTTATGAAAAAAAAATGAAAGTTTGGCAATTTAATTTTTATAATGGAATGGATCTAACATGAAACGAAAACAAGTATAAAATACAGGCAGGCATAGGCCCAATTCCAGATACATGAAATCACAATAACACTGCATAGTACGCCAAAGCATGTAGGAGCCCAGTATGTAACACCTATCTGCAACTCTCTAAAGCAGCCATGCCTTTTCCCAGGATTGCATGTATTTCTGCACATCAGCTGGATGGAAAACATCCAGATGCTTTAAAAAGTTGCAGACAAGTTCCATGTGCTCTGGAGAACCTCTTTGGAACTGAATCTGAAGTACTACACAACCCAACTTTGTAGGCATTTGGTTCCATAAATATGGCTTGTAAATGTAGAAACTTTTTAAAACAGCTTTATCTGTTTTCAGGTTTGATCCATGTCATATCCCTGAAAGCAAATACATCTCCTTTATAAGTTAACTCACGATGCTGTACAGTCCCAATATGCCACGCCTTTAAGCCACTTCCTAAAACAATTTCCACCTTATTGGGAACAATAAATATTTTACTTTTAAAATGAGTGTAATTTCATCATACCTGAACTGTTTTTGGGGGGAGGGAGGGGATGCTTTGGCTAGAAAGTTATTATTCCCAACTGGGCATTCTAGATGACAATTTGATTTGCAAAGTATTTTATAAAGCAATTGGTTAAGGGAGGATAATTTGAACCATAGCTAGCTCAAAAAAGTTAGGCTCCTGGCTTGTGTGAAAATTTATATTAAGATCAATGCAGAATTCTACTTAAAAGAGTAGCCATAGCATAGGAAGGAAAAAGAGTACAAAAATCCCTTATAGAAGTATAGCACATAACTTTAGTTGAACATTGTGTCTGACAATTTCATTTTAAAAAGTACTTTATATATACTTCCTGCCATTACAATGCTCTTCTATCTTTATGCTACATTTTACTAGTACTACTGCAAAATACTAGAAACAAGAAAGAACTTACGGGGAAATTGTACACCCAGAGGCATATGCGTGATGGCCTGTGTAACGGATATCACAACGTACAATGTTGTTGGAATAGTCTGATTCCGGTACCAAATAACTAGGGTTGACGCTAACCTACAAAAGAAATATATGCTATAGGTTTCATATAATATTAAATATTTGGGTTTTCTAATTAACGAAAAGTGATTACCTTTAAAATGTAATTTCCAGGTTTAACATCTGTAATATCAATCCACTGGCAGTCTATATCAGCGTTGTAGGTATCGTAACAACCAGGACTCAGACCCTAGAAATGTAATGCTAATTTTTTAAAAAATTGAGAGAATAATCATTTAAAAATACAGTATAATAAGCATATGTTACTCGTAGAATAAAGAAATAGTCACTTTTCTTCTGTAAAGATTATTGATCTATTTTTGCCATATCTGGAGCCTTCAACAGTCTTCAAATACCGGAAGATTCTTCTTCTTGAAGTATTTAAAGTCTAATATTCCCCATGGCTGGTCTAAAAGCAAACAGTGACATCCATTGGAATAAGCTAGAAAAATAGATGCTTGTGCTGCTGTCCTCTAACTGGTATCATGCTTGAAAACCCTGAATGGATAGCTCCATTTAAGCTACTTATATAGTCTTCACAATTTCCGATATACAAGGTCCATCCCTTTCTCTACCATGAAATTATTCTAAGTGATATCTTGACTGGTTCTAGGAAAAGTACAATGTTTAGTTACAGACTATGTGTCATTTGGCAAGAACAGTCTTGGCTATGGAAAGGAAGGTCATGGGTATATTGAATACTAACAGCTGAATATATTTTTTAGATTTGGAATCAGACTGCAGTCTTCAGTAATTGCTGAGAAAAATGTTTCATAAAATGAAGCTATTACAATGATCATCTTAAAATGAGATGAAGATAAATTCTTTTTAAAAATCCAAAGTATGGTACTATATTTAAGGCATGCTGCAAAGACTAAATATCCATCCAGACTTAATATGCTTGCAAGCGGTGTCAATCAAAATATAGTCAAGGACAGTGTTGCAATTTATTATGATGCAATACAGCTCTTATCAGCTATGAAAAAACAAGTAATGCTGCTGAAAAATGTTATGTAGTAACAGGAGGATATGTCTACAGCAAGTCAAAATACCTTAATAGAAGAGAGAATATAAGTAATTTTCACCTGAACAAGACCCTAACATAAGAAATCTGAATAAAAATTCCATCTGGTCTATTACCTTCACTATTAATGCTGTTACTTTTAAAATTTAGGTAATATTGAATCATAATTACTAGATTTTTGAAAATATAGATCTAGTCTGATCTAGATGATAGAAGAAGATGGTCTTTGCTGTTTCTTCCATTCAGCCCCTTACAGTTTTCTTGGCAAGATTTTGGAAGTGATTTGCCATTGCTTACTTCCTAGGGCTGAGATTAAGTGACTGGCCCAAGGTCAGTTTGTGACTGGCTTTGCCTAAGCGGCAGAACTAGAATTCATTGTCTCCTGATGCCTTCCCCACTACACCAAACTGGTCCTGCGATACTTATTTATAGTGCATTATATATTATAATTTTATTATTTAATATTTAATAAAAAATACTGTTCATGAAACACTGCTGGAGAATATTGAGTATATACTGTAAGTAAATAATTAATAATACTAAGGGCAGAAAGATACAAGCCTAAGCTGATGATAATGTTGATATTTCCTGTAAGCCAATGCACCAAGAGAAGGGAGCAAACTTTTATAAAATCTCTACTCATTAAAATTAAAGCAACTCTCTAACAGCTGCATCTCTTTTTCAGGCTTATGTGGAAGTTTCAAAAAATTGAGCTGCTTAAACAAATCGCAAAAACAAAGAAAGCTGCTCTTGTGCAGAGTACAATGCACTTCTTTCATATCATTTTCAAAATATGAACAGCTCATCATCAACTACGTCTGTCTACCAGCTAAGTCAGTGTTTCTTAACCTCAGCAACTTTAATGCATGCTGGCTGAGGAATTCTGGCAGTTGACATTCACCCATCTTAAAGTTGCCGAGGTTGAAAAACACTGAGCTAAATAATTCTCTGTACCAAGCTTTAAAGTGCAATAAATCTTTGAAAGGGATCTAGTTACTGATATAATGCTATATGTCAATATTAAATTGAAAATGAAAATTATTTAAGGAAAAACAAATTGCTAAACTTGAACATTATACTCAATTTGATGGTTAATCAATGAAAATTAATAACATTACTGTAAATGAAATTTACTTAAAAGAAAACTTTAATTTAAGAAACACTTTTAATTATTTGCATTACATATTTCAAGTGAGTAAAACAATTCATTTACAAACTATTGCTATGTACTAAAGGACAGCTGTATTCCAAAAGGCAATAGGATAATCAAGATTAGGTTCAAAATTATGCAGTCCTATGATTTTTATTTTCATTCTTTATTCTGAGGGAAGATTATCAGGAATTGTCGTCCATTTTGAAGAAAAGTTATACTAAGATCCCCAGAGCAACTCTTCATGGATAGAATTCTTTGTACTATTCTATTAAGAATACTGGTAGTTCTTGACTTACTGTATTACCGTAATTAAGCTTGGAATGATGGTCATAAATCATTGTAGACATAAGTTGGGGCACTCATACGACTGGAAGTAATTTTCCAGCCTTTTTTATGGAGGTTGTTCAGCAAATACAATGGTCATTAAACAAATATAGCTGGTAACCAATCGTTAACTCATTCATCTTAATAGGAGATTTTTGTCGGAAGCTGCAAATAATGTCAGAAACGAGCAAACAGTTGGTGAATCCCAGTCATGTGACTGCAGAATGCTGTGGCCAATCATAAAGCTTACCCACCCAACATATACTCATGTGACCCTGGGACCAACAGTGCAACCATTTATGACAGCCAGGGTGATTTACAGCCCGTCAAGCACAAATTTCAGGGCTGCCATAATTTCAGTCATAAAACAACTAGTCATAAAGTAACAACTGTCTTTATTTTATACTAGCTCATTGTACCTGGCAATAGATTAGAAAGATGTTACCATTCCTAAAGGAATTTAAACATCAGCGTTCATTCAGTCTATTCCTAACTATTTAAGCTTTTTAAAACTAAATCAAAAGGTATGAAACTGTTCATGATATACTTCTTTTTAATGCAGTTTCATAGTAGAAATTGATAGCTGATGTTAACTTAAACTCTATTTAAAGAATAGCAGTATTAATAATTATACATTACCTGTGTATGGGCTGTACATGCAAATCGCCTATAGTATCCATAGTCACAAGAAGTGTCTTCAAGACAAAAACTTGCTTTGTGTCCTTCAGCTACTCTGCTTTGTGAGCTTGCTTCAAGTAAGTCATAATGACTGAATTCATCCATGCTATGATAATGTCTGTTAATAAATTAACAGACAAGATTACTTTAACTTATTGCACCAGGAATCAACATCTTAATAATAATTTGGCCCAACAAGGTCATAGTCAAAATACTATTTTCCCAAATTTTAAATGTTGCAGTATTCAGTTCTATTAGGCAAATACCCAGTGATACTTACTGTCTACATATTATAATTCCAATGGTTATAATAAAATATAGCTTTTAAGAAAGTTGTTATATATTGTTTGTTTAAAAACCAAACAATAGACAACTGTTATTTCCAAATTTCCTATTAGATTAAGTAAGGGGCTAAATATGGAAAGTAGATTCATCCACTGTTAGTCTTGTTTTAACAATGTATCTGACTAAAAATATCTGTGTTACTCTGATAAATTCAAGATCCTTCTCTTTATGAAATGTTTCCCTTTTTTTAATGGACCTAGTAAAATATGCAAAATAAATTAAAATTAAGGTCTTGGGTTATCTTCTAGTTCTACATATATGCGGATAGGTTTGTTTGTTTACATACTGCAGTTCTATTGTCATTTTATAGAGCAGTGGAAGTGTGTCCACCATTTTCTATTAACTGTGCTATTGCTGTTTTACGGCCATTACATCAAGCTGCAAAAATCTGGTTAGCGATATTTTTTACTGGCCTCTAATTGTCACCTGGATTTTTGCAGCCCAGGTATTGTGGCCCAAATCTCAGACTCCCTTAACCAGATATCTCCTAGGCATTCTGAAACTGCAAATCCTAGAAATCTCAGGCTACATGTTTTCTCCTTACTCTGGCTGGAAATTCTTTCTAGTTCTGGTGTATCTAAAACGCACCCGGTTGGAGAACCCTGAGATATTGAATAGAAAATGAACCCACACACACTTCAAAAAGAATGTCACTTTTATGATCTAAAGTCATAAAGACTGCCAACAGGTAAGGGTCAAAAGCTATATTCTGATTTTTGCTAGTTTTCATAATAAAAAATAAAGTTAACTGTTATCTTTGCAGTATTTTTAAATGCAAATAATTCATATTTACACTTAAGGAAAAGGACTTTGTATTAGGTACCTTTACCCAGTAATGCCTCCATTACAATATTTAAATATAATTCATCCTTCATTTTCAATTAAATCTGGTTGGTATTAAAGTTTATGTGAACATTAAATTAAGATGATTGGTGCTACACACTTATTTTTAGTATTCTAGTATTATCATATTTGCATCCAAATTATGTACCATTTTATATATTAAACTAAGCAGTTCATTTTTATATATAAAATACTCCTTTATTGAGCTATAAATCAAAGGAAAATGGTTATTCAGAGAAGATGGGTGAACTATCATTCTAATCTTTTGACAATTTCTTCAGGAATTTCCTGAATTTACACAGTGCAACCCAGGAAAAGACAAAAGGAGCTGCCAACAAGTGTGATACGCAGGCTCATGTTTGTTGCAAATTATCTTGATGTTTTCCACACAACAGCAATAAGAAGAATGGAACAGACAAAAACAATAAATAACAAATGAACATAATTTAAAAGTGCCATACTGAACACTTCACTCACTGATGACAGCTGTGCCATTCCCATGAGTATCGAGGCCGGCTTGGTAAGAAATCTGAAGTACCTTGATTTTTCACTCTCTGTGGAAATCTCAGAAGTACTCGATTATCATAGTCTCTAACATCTGATCTGTAAGCTGAGCTGCAAGAATATGCACATGAAAAGAGTGAAATTGTTTAACAAGTAGGCCTTAGTTTAAAATGTCACATTTATAGTGTTGTGTAATTGAATACATCCCCTTGGAATTCATCAGATTTAATGCGGCTTTCATCAGTGAAAACATGGGGACATAAATTAATCAGGACTAACATAAATCCCATTAATTGCAATGGTCCACCCTAAGCATGACTAACAAGGATTCAACCGAGTGAAAATCCACTGTTTTTAAGATTCTAAAGCTGCTAAACAATGTTTATGGAATGTCTATATTAGAAAAATATTGTACAATTTAATTGATGTTTCTCATTCTTTCTAAATAACAAAGACATGGATATTTTTAAAAATTGAATCAGACTTTTATTTACAGGAAACGTGGAACTACTCTCAGCAGTATAACAATCTCTTCAATATCAGTATTCATAACTTGAAAAATAAAGTTAGGACCATAAAGTATTTCCATTTTTATTTAATTCTACATAAAATACAGCCAAACACTATTGGTGGACAGACTTTTTTGAACACTTTTTCCTAATTAATATTCCTTTGAATAAAGTCACTGAGCAACTCAGGTTTTCTTTCAGAAATTGTGGAATTAAGAACTAAGGAAAAATTTCCTGAACAATTAATCAGTGGAATGACTTGCCTCCAGAACTTGTGGTTGCTCCAGTACTGAAGGTTTTCAAGGAGAGATTGGGTAACCATTTTTCTGAAATGGTATAGGATTTTCTGCTTGAACAGTGGGTTGGACTAGAAAACCTCCAAGGTCCCTTCCAATTCCGTTATTGACCCACCCAGTCCAATTTTTCTACAGATTTGTTTCTTCCTATTATTTTTGTTGTTGACCACCACCACCCTTGATTCTTCACTTCTTTCTTCCCCATCAATTTCAGAAGAATTCATTGCTTTGTCAATAATTTTTCTTAGAAAACTTAGCTCTAAATGTTATTAAGCATTTTTTTACAACTGCTACGGTCAAACATAAATCAAATATGTATAGGTTGTCAGAGCTCTGTTCATAAATTAGATTGCAACATCTCTACTGGAAGCAAGTCTAATTCAGACAAGTCTTGTCTGTCTGACTATCTGTCTATTATTAAGCCTGTGCAAAGGATTCAAAAGCAATACTCCACAAATTAAAACTTTTTAGCGTTTAAGCAGTGACAACCTTTCAAATCTGTTGTCTCTTTTGGAAATTGTCCTTGGTGCTTCACTTGCGTGCCTAGGAACTATAGCTGCCTACAGACACATTACCTTTGCTAGCAGTTGTGTGTCCATGCAGATTAATGGGCAAACAACTAGATACAGCTTTCAAACCAGCAGCATAAACCTTGTATAGGGCACAGCTACTTTACGTTTTGGAGTTGTGCTTTGCAGAATCCAATCTACGTCGGCCACTGGGACCAAATGTTTATTCTTCCAAGCTTTGGGGCTCCTGCTGGAGCCTGTCATTAAGGTACTTCTCTTTCTCCAGAATATGTGCACTGGGGTGTCCTATGCATTGTATTTATATGGTTCCTGATTGTGTGTAGCTTTTACTTAATTGGGGTGTTTATGTCTGGCCACTAAGTCATTAATTTTTGTTTCTTTGTGCCACTGCATTGTCGGCTCCTATGTACCTGATAGGCTGGTGGTAGATCAGCACTCCTATTGACTGACAAGGGGCCCGATTCTCAGGCTTCAATCATTTCTCTGGCTATTTTTGTCCCTGCTCACCCAACAATTGTAGTTGCTGTGAAATTGAATGTTCATTGTTCATTATGATGTGAAGCTATCAATGAGACCTGAACTCATTGGTAGCCTCACATTGCAGTGAGCAAGGACATGCATTTAATTTCACAGCTAGTATGAATATCGGGTGAACAAGGACAAAAATAGCCAGTGAAACGATTGAAGCCTGGGAAGTCAGTAGCTCCTTGTCAACTTGGAAGAATAAGTTGGTCCTGGTGATCGACTTAGATTGGATACTGCAACATTATCCTGGGACACATATATTTACCTTCATTCCTAAGAGATGCTTTGGTCTGAAGGATTTCTGTCAGCTTTACTGACTCCTAGTATCGTGTATTTATCATAGCTTTATCCTTATGCATGTTTATGAAAGCCCCGCTGCATTTAATGTAACTTACTTCCACATGTATGCATTCGATTACAGCTTCATTATGAAATGAACTGCACTGATTGTGATTTGGTATCTGATTATCAATTAATCTAGATGCTGAAAAGCAATGAGTTAAAAAATAGATTAGAGTAGGGAGATAGCTGATAAATAACTGGAAATTACAATAATCAAACAGCAATTTAAAAATTACTTTCTTCTGCTGCATACAAAGCAATGTGCTCAATAAAGGCCTTCTTTTCAAAAATTAATAAAGCTCTGGGTTAATGAAAAACAGATCCTGGTAAGAAAATAATTCCTAAACAATCAAGGCATGGAAACCTTATGTAGCTTGGTCATCAAGCTTTCAGCAGACATTAATAAAAACAGTATGTTTTATGAATTGGAATAGTAAAGGAATTTTCTCCACTGCTTAAGTTCTACTGAAATCATGTCTATTTCCCTCTTGTAAAGTTACCAGTGCAATTCAAAATCTTTGATAATGTAACCTGGACACAAAACAATAATGTTCAAAAAATATGTGCCTCAAAAATTAATTCTTTTATAAACCTGTATTCTATAGTTTGGCCTTCAATCTAGTATGTAAGGATTACTAAAATTCCCAGTCAACATGGGGAAAGATTGAGATACTGGGAGTTATACTCCCCCCAAAACTGCACATTTTCTGATTGGGAAAGACTGAAACCTATATAATAATCTTTCCATCCAACAGGTATTTTATGAGGATATGAAATCAAAGCCATCCCTGTACTTACCTAGCTAGACAATTCTCTTCAGCAGCACACCTCAGGTTGTACATGGACGTCTTTTGGACATAAGTGGCTGCTTGGATGTAATAAGGATCTGGCACTAAATCTGGCAACCCTGCAGTTCATCAAATCATACACAAATACACACAAAATAGATCAGGCCCAGAAAACATCTACAAATTTCACTCTTGAAAAAGGCAGCCAAACTTGCAGTTTCTAGTCATGGTATGTATGACAAATTGGGAACCCACTTAAGAAGACCAAAAATCAATTTCCAGAAGATCAAAAGAAACATTAAAATACAATGTGTCTTTCAGATTGGAACTATTATACCACATGATCCTGTAAAATATTTTTCTTATGTATCTCTTCATAAGGCCACCAGCTGATGAAAACAGTAAGTTTGCCAGATACCAGAAATGTGTCTAGAACAATAAATTACGTTTGTTGTCTTAGGCAACAATAAATATTCTCAAACAAAAGGCTGTGAACATCCATTAAGTAGGCTATATTAACTAAATTAAAACTAAACATGAGCCTCAAAATGAAGCCAACAACAGCCTATCTTGAATTTGAGTGTTATCTAGGAGACCTACATTTCTACTTTTCAAGTTTGGTTCCGTCCCAGTGCTGAACCCTACAGATAGCAGCACTTGAAATAATACAAGTAACATTGACCACCATCCTACAAAGCTTCCTTTTTGCCATGGAATAGTCACATCTGAAGTCAAGGGCAAGCTGATTAAGTTCTAATAAATTTATATGCAAAAAAGACTGGAATCCATCTAAGAAAATGAACCATTAATAATTAACACTCCCCCCCCTTATAAGTGCCACTTCCGAATGGCTGCCGCTCTATTAGAACGAAGGACCTCTGCCTCTCTCCTCGTAGCCCCCAGCATCATGGTGTTTTGCATTACTTTACTCTCAACATCTTATTTTCTAGCGCAAGATCCCGACCGACTACCGGGCGAGGGGGAGACTTGGGACCAGATGGTGATCAGCGGATGTAGGGCTGGCCGAGGTATAATCCCGCAGGCTGCCGAGAAGGGAGGGACTTGCCACGCGGCTCGGTTGGATCTGGGGGTGGGGGTGGGAACTCGCTTTTTGGAGGTACACCGTTACAGACTGAAACGGCTGAATTCAGTATCTGCCTACAAGTATTTAAAAACTGTCCTAGGACAGACGTGCAACTCTTCACCTCGTTCCTCTTAAGCGGCGGGCGACCGCAAGCCTGCCCTGCCGCCTGGTATAACTGGTTGAAATGCGCGCCCTTACCGTATTGAAAATAGCCGGTGCCGTACCCCGGCCGATAGCGGTCTCTCTGTCGGGGCCGCTCATAGGTATCATAGTAGTTATAATAAGGGTTGTCGTCCGTATACTTGTACGGGTTGTACGGGTCGTCCCCCACCATGACGTCTCCGCGGGTCGGCTGTCGGAGATTGCTTAGAGAAAAGCCAGTCTCATTGCCCGTCCTGGCGGTGGCGCTCTCCGCGAGGATCCCTTGCGCTCCGTCTCGGGACCCTGCGGGCCTGCGGCCCCCGTCCGTGCCATTTCTGTCAGACGGTTGCTCGTAGCCGGCTTGGAACCAGTACTGCGCCTCCGGTTTTCGGGTGGTAGTGGCGCCCCTACCCGCGGCGGTTCCCGGCGCCCTGCGAGGAGAAGTGTCATTGCCCCTGAGGAGCAAAACGTGGCCGCCTTGCGCGGGCTCCTGGCTGAGCCTACGCCTCGCGGGTTGATACTGGGAGCCGACGCTGAGGAGGCTGTACACCTGCCCGTTGTTCTCCCATTGAATCCGCTGTCTCCACACGGCGGGAGGAGGGGGCGGTGGATTCCTCGGTGGCATCCCGTCCGCCGGCAGCCACAGCAGGCAACTCCAATAGAAACATGCTTGCAGCTGGGCAAGGCCCGGAAGAAGCGGAGTCCGGGAATGGAGACGCATGGCGACGGCGTGAGTCTCTCACAAGCGAGCGGGAACTCCACTCGACGACACTTCAGGACTGGGGAACGGGAGCGCGCTCCAAGGTCCCTTCCAACTCTCCTATTCTGTTAGGTCAAAAGGAGCAGTTGGCGGCTTTCCTCTTTTCTTTTCCCAGCTGGAGACCTCCGACTTATTTTGCGCAAAGTGAGGGAGCCCCCCTCGTTCTCTTTCTTTTCCTCCCAGTGCTCTCTTTTGCAGTGAGATGGGTTTGGGGAGGAGCAGCAGCCGTCGCCTCGTCCTCGTTTTCGCTGAAGTCTGGAATGAAGCTGTGGGAGAGAGGGAGAGAATTGGAGGAAGGGCGGAAAGGGGGAGGAGATGAGGGATTTCAAAGTTTCTGGCACATTTGCAAAGTTACACAAGCCCATTCTGGCAGACCGATTCTCTATTTGTTCACGTAATGCCATTGGAAACGTGCAAGCCCGATCGTTCCTCTCCCTCTCTGGTTTTCCCTCTCTTGTTTTCCAGCCTCATTTCCCCCGGTCGAGAGAGCCCCATGAAGACAAACGGCAATCGAGTGCCACTCGGAGTATTTAGGAGTCGCTTTCTGCAATCGGCATGCTTCTCGCCGTCTAGGGTTAACAATACGCAGGCATTTCACTTTCCTCAGACAATTTGGTCTGCCAGGAGGTGGGGCGCTGCCAAAATATGCAGAGAGAAAAATGCTATTAGATCACCACCACAACTTGAGAGACAAGAAAGCAAAGTCAGAGAGTGAAGAAACATGTTTTCTGGAAATATTTTCACCGAAGACATCTCTCACAATTGGACCTCTGGTGAGGAAACTTGGTGGTGGCAGGATGAAAAACAACTGCACATTCTCCTGCAATGCCCCTTGCATTATGGCCCCAAATCCTCCTCAAATAAACTTGTGCATACCAACTTTTGTTTTCCCCTGGGTGAGTCACAGAAGAAGTTCGTGACAGACCTGAAGACATGAATTTTGAGGTGTACGTCAAAGTGTCTTTCCCATAGAACTGACTACATGACATCAGAAATATTGCTGGGGTGGGTAGGAGAAATCATCTCAAACAGTTTCCACTTCTTTAACCTCCTCCAAGCAGAATCGTCAACCTGTTTTTCCCAGAATAATTTATAGATGCTCTTTCAATCCAATTAACATAACTTCTATTGTTAACAGTTTTTGTACCAAAAGTAACTCCATCATGTTGGAATTCAGTGTGTTTGTTTAGACTGTCCAAACTCACACAGATTTGACAACCCTACAGCAGGGGGGTCAAACGTAAGGCTCACAGGCCAGATCTGGCTCATGGGATGCTTTAATCTGGCCTGGAAATAGCAACGGACAGGCCCCTGTACCCCGTTTTCTGCCTGTTGAGCCTCCTGCAGCATTCTGCCAGCCAAAATGGTGGACTGAGGGGGCCGCCTTTTGGCCAGCAAGGTGCTGCAGGAGGCTGTCCAGGGCAAAACTGGGACACAGGGGACCTCACACGCCCCATTTTGGCCGGCAGGGTCCATCCCGTCTCCCCTCCCCTCCGCCGGCCCACGGATGAGAACTACAATGCTGATCTGGCCCTCAAAGAAATCCAGTTTGACACCCCTGTCCTACAGGTACCAGATCAAGATTTCTACCAAATCACCTTGTCAACCTGAGATGGATATATATTCATCTTTCATCAGTATAGAAAAAAATAACTTGGTCTAAGAGATTGATGATTTCTTCCTGTGAATTTATAGATATAGAAAAAGAATAGCGAAAAGGGCCAAACGAAGATTTCAGCTTCACTTCCTACACCAATGAAGAATAAAATCACTCCAGAAGCAGCAAAACTGCTGTAGAACAGTGACCATGATGCCCAATCCTTGCAGTTGGTCCAAAAGGACACCATGGTCAATGATACTCAGTACTGCTAAGAAATCTCCAGTTTCTTGAGGGTTAGAGGGACCACATGAGTCCTGCCACAGATCATCTACAAAAATGATTAAGGAGCGTTCCAGGTTCCCAAGCCTGACTGGATCCAGGAATTTAGATAATTTACTTCATCCAGAATGCTCTTTAAATGCTGGGATAACCTAATCTACAATCTTGCCTATAAAGAAAGGTTGGAGATAGAAGAGTGATTATCCAGAATAGCCAGGTCGAGTAATTGCTTTTTGAGGATGGGAAATCTTAACAAGTATTTCAAGATTGCAACAGCATCACTTATCTCAAGGAAGCTTTCATCATTTCATTTATCCAACCTTGTGTTACCAGTTGTGTTAAAACATCTGAAGACTGGTCTTGGTAAAAATTAGATATATTTCACATAGAGTAATTTATTCTCATTTACAGCTAAATAAAGTATCACTGATTCCACCCCCCCCGTCCTTCTTTCCCTTCTATAACTTGCTATATAATTTACATGGGGATTTCTAGCTAAAGGTCAAGTCTAGCTAAACAGTTTATAGGTATATCTTTTTCCTGATTTTTTCAGGTGATCAATTTGAGACAGAATTGAGAAGAAAAAGAATCTATATTAATACAAATAGCACACCCTTGTCTTTTCCGTTAATATTAATCATCACACATAGAAAGCATCCCCTGCTTTTCTGTGCTACAGCTTCTGAGAAATAGTAATGGCAGGAATACACATGCCACATCTATTCCATATGTTCTCGTCATTGCATAGCATACACTCAGTTTAACATGCTGTCTTCCACTGCATGAAGGAGAACCAAGTATGCTGACAAGAATTTCCTCCATCAACATAGCCGGTCTTTACTTTGCCTCATTAACAAGACTGGTATGTAGCATGTTCCTAACAAATTACTGTAAAGCAAGTTAGGGTAGATGTACTTTGGAACAAGTTATTGGTGGATTTCCCTGCCAGAGAGGAAATTATCCACCAATCCCCCTCCTTAACATAGGGTGGCTCGGAGAGGATGCACGTTTGACCAAAGATGAGAGAAGGGATGCTGGATGGTTAAATCCTTTCTGCTTCTGCTTTGCTAGGAAGACCTTATCCTCCCCAGAGATCAACTACAGCAGTTGATCCATGGCAATAACATGTTGAAGGGTGCGGCTCTGTCAAATGGTTCCTGTGAGATACTGTGGGAGAGTGAAGAACCAGGTGTTTTAATATTTATCTCGGAAGAGGCACTTGCTGAAGATATGAAAAAAAAAGTTTAAAAGAGTACAGCCACTATTAAAGTTGTTTTCTTAAAATTCATGTCATTCTTACTTTCTTGGTCTTATAGCTACAGTATGTAGGCTTCACTCTTTAATGGATCAGGCACTTGGAGGAGGCTCCAGTAAATCAGGAAATACTCTCTTTTCCTCTATATTAGAAAGCCTCTACCCCCCTGCAATATTCTCATTTTTCTCCTTCAGTATACTGCCAGATTGTATGCATGGAGTAGTAGCATTGTATAAAGCAGAAAGATTCAGAGAGTGCCAACACCATTGACCTGCTGATATAGATATCATACATAGGATCTCCCCTGGATGCCATGTTAGCAGCCATGTGGGAAAATCATAGGAGGCAGCACTGGTTGAAGGTGCAGGACGTACCTGGGTTTACCAGCCTGGCATCCAATAGGAGCTGCCAATATACTACATTTCAATGAACCTCTTTTCTCCCTGATCCCCTGTGTAAACTGCCAGCCTGCTCCAGGAGTATGGCACTGATGGAAGCAGAAGAATTATTTTGCTTCTGCCTTTGTGGTGTGTTGAGACCCATGTCAGCAGTTTACGTATGGGTTGGAAGCATGTAAGCCAGTGCCATTACCATGTCCATAACAGCTGCTGTACCAATTGGCACACCTTGAGCGGGATCTCGAAGAGAAGAATATGACTTTGAAAAGTCATAATCTCCTGACATCACATAACCCACCTTTTATCTCCTGCTTTCAGTAGGTGTCAAATAGAAAGATACCTACACCAGCTCAAAGCAGCCAATAGTAGCTGGATATATCCCATCCCTGCCAATGTCAGAAGCTGTGATGAAATGTTGAAGTGGAAGAGTAAAAATGGTGCAAAACTCCTCATTAGGTATCCATTGAAATTGCATCCCTATAAAGACAGTGAACCACAATTGCACCTGTTTCTGATGGTCTCATCTAAATGGAATTTGTCAAAGATGAGTCTGTCTTGTCAAATGCTTGAAATGCTTTGTCTAATGCAGTCAAGAATGAAGCCATCAAAATTAGAAGCTTTTATTTATACTAGGTGATGATGAGACCATGTCAATGTTAAAAGGTATCTGTTTTCCAAAGTTTTTGATTGACAATGAGAAAGATAATCCTATTTTACACAGGTGTCCCACCAATGATAGGGCAAAACAAAATATAACCCTTTGGTAACTAAAATAAATGCTTGCTTAATTCTGTATCATGTATATTATAAGAATATAAAGTTGTATGGTTCACCATGGTAAATATCTAATTCCTACTTACCAATATTTTGGTAAAACCAATAGCATTACAGTGCTTGACTTTATGATAATACATTGTGTTCTTCCACTATTGTTTTTTCACTTCCCAGTTTTGCCCTCAGGTTATATAATGGTCTCATCAGACTGAACTTAAGAAATCTTAAGCAACACATATCATTCCATCCAGGATGCATCATCTTGGCTGGGGAACATAAAAATTATAAACTAGATTGTTTTAAGACTCCAGTTCTAGGTGTGAGATAGTCTTTTCAGATGAAATTTCTCAAAATTCTCAACCTTTTTCATTTTGGTTACATAATTTTGTACTTCATGCTTCGTTCCTGCTTGCAGCAAACAATGACTAAATCAAAAGGGGGGAAAGGGAAGTCTGATAAAGCTGGAAAAGGCAACTATGAATAAAATGAATGCTCTTTCTAATCTTTGCATAAGTCTTACTAATGTCACAGATAGCTTATTGTTTTTGAATGTGTTAGATATTAGAAAATATTTCACTATGGAAATACTTTGCTATGGGATCTGGGCCTTAGCTGTCCCTTTTCTGAGGACTTTACTGCTTCTATGAAAATGAAGACAGCAATAGCAAAAACTACCACTAGCACATTTTTACTATACTGTATTCATGCCAGTATGTTTCATGTTTCTAATCAATATGGAGTTTTCAAGTCATAGATGAAGAATAATCAATATATCAGCAATAGTCAAGACATATATTGCAAATTAAATATATTCATTCATAGATGGTTTATCATTTCCAAATGAAGTGAACAATGTTCATGAGAACTTAGTACTCTGAATACACAGATTAAAGTGTTTTCATCACAGGCTGCCAAACTTTAAAGGCAAATCACTGAACTCTTTTTGACCCACACTAACTCATTTCATGCAATGTATGCTGCCTTGAGCTCCTAAGTGAAAGATAGGGTATAAATCTTGAAAAAAGGACAGTTAGATGAAGAAACCTGTCAGTTCTAATATGAATTTTAGCCATCAGATTTTATTTAAAAAAAAACCTTCTCCATGAAATACCTGTCAATTATATCTACCTACTGTGTACTAACAAATTAATAGACAATTTAAAATAAATTATTTAAGATAACTGAACAGACTATTATATTTCTGTATCAAACACCACCAGATTGGATGTCATATAGAATTATTATATCAAACTTAATATATGTGTGTATTGAATTTAAATTACAAACTAACAGATTAACAGAGTTGGAAGGGACCTTGTAGTTCATCTAGTCCAACCCCCTGCCCAAGCAGGAGACCCTATACCATTTCTGACAAATGGCAGTCCTGTCTCTTCTTGAAAGCCTCCAGTGATGAGGCGCCCACAACTTCCGAAGGCAAGCTGTTCCATTGGTTGATTGTTCTCACTGTCAGAAAATTTCTCCTTATTTCTAGGTTGAATCTC
>JANHFL010002718.1:0-16870 GCA_032468155.1 Oxyrhabdium leporinum | reverse complement strand
AACAAGAACAGATTGTCCAGTGTGTGTGTGTGTGTGTGTGTGTGTGTGAGTGAGTGTGAGTGTGTGTGTGTGTGTGTGTGAGAGAGAGAGAGAGAGAGAGATGGACAATCTGTTCTTGTTGAACCCTTGGATACAGAAGTATCGTACCTCTAAGGAATATACCTACTTTTCAGAAAGACCGAGGTGCTTTTCAATAATTGATATGATATGGATTTCTAAAAATCTTGCAAATAAGATTTCTGTGATAGAGGTTTTATTTAAAACTTTTTCTGGCCACAGCCCCTGTCAGTTTGATATTTAAGAGAAAATCCACAACTTTTAGAAGACTAAATAACATATTACAGAAATACTTGGTGATGTATGGCTACAGGAAGTTCCATAAGAAGTTTCCATTTGTTTATCCATTAAGCCCAAAGGAAAGGCCCCTGGTTTAAATACTTGAACCCAATATTTTCTACTTTTGTCGCATGTCCACCCAAAATGAAAAAAGTGTTCCCTCAGTTTGATTACATTTTCAACAAATATTTGAAGTTCCCAGGTGCCAACAATATGTCATTTTATAAAAGTTCTTTTTAAATTATAATGCAATGTATTTTTAAGACTCCCACCTTTGAGCATATAAAAGCTCGCTGCCATAATTAAACTTATATGCTCAAAGGTGGATGAATTTTAAATATCTACACTGCAATAATGGATGGTGAAGCTGGTGGAATTGGTGGACAGGGTGACAGTTTTTATGAAAAAACTGATTTTAATAATTTTATTTTTACTTGGAAATCATTTTTGGACTTTTTGTGAGAAACCAAGAGAAATAAAAAGTTGATTTGGGGATTTGATGGTTAAAATTATATGGGACTATAGAAATAATATAGACAAATGTTAATCTTAGAGTAAGGGTATGATTATTTTTATCTACTGTATATTACTACCAAAGAAAGTCAAAAAATGTTTTTCTATATTCCTTTTTTGCCTTTTTCTTTCTTGCATTATTTTTTTATCTGACCTCTTTCTTTTTTGAAATTTTTTCTTTGCTTATATTTTTATTTTTATATTTAATTTTATATTTTAATATTTTAATTTTCTACTGTTCTGAAAATCAGCAAATTTGTGTTAAAAAGGTCAATCATGAACCATGAGTAAAACACTAATAAATTCAGACTTATTAATTACTAAATAAGGGTGGTTAACAAAAAGAAAAAAATGGTGGCAAAATAGTTAATAAAACAACTAAAATGCAAATAGCAAGCTAATGAGTTATGTAAAATATCTGTTTGAAAGCTTGTAGATATATTGCCCATCTTGGAATTTTGGAACCCTGCTTTAAATGCTGTCACAAAATAGATTTACTCTTCCAAAATGGCTGTTAGGGAATATGTGGCCAGTTCAAAATGCCAACATATCCAAAACTAATGGTTAAGATTGCTTTCTAACTCTCCCGCTTTGTGGGTTTTGGGGAGCTCGGCAAGCAGTTGGTGCAATCAATCACAGTTTCTGTCCCTCCATGAATATCATTTGGGACTGCTGTGAACCTCAGTAGGTAGTGATATAATTAGGTTAATACATGAATAAATGCAATATTACTTTGCTTTGACATATGCACATTTTCATTTTATTTTTAATTAAAATAATCTAATAAATAAACTTATTTAGCCAGTGCAAAATGAGAAATACATTCCTCCGTTAGCTAGAAATAGTCCATGTTTTACTAGCATACAAAAGAGTACTGAAAAAATGAGCCTAACAGAACAATATGCTTATTGTTCTATTTAGTTTAACACTACCCCAGCTATATATTATAAATCTGCAAAGAATAATTGTCTTTCCTGACAGGAATGTGCAATTACCCTTTAAGGGACAACAAGTTATAGAACAGAAAAAAGAGCACTGAAAGAGAACTTGGAGCATATCTAGTCCAGAGATTCCCAACCTATGTAAAACAGCCTAGATTCCACCAAGATAGAAAGAAAACACATTTTTCCCTCAAGAATCATTACTTATTATTGTAATTTGTATTTGATATTATATTTATTGGTTATAGTAAGCTTATAAAATTTCCAATAATACTTTTGACGATAATTTTTATTTCACTAACATTAAAATACAAAAGAATAATTTTGTGGAAAATGCCACAATTAGTCTTATTTCTACGGTTCCATTTCCTGACTAGAATATCAGGAACAAGTAAATTAAATTCTCCATTCTGTTGCAACATAGAATAAGCCTGACTGCCTCCACATATACATCTGCAGATATCTCCATCTTTCTTCTTTGCTGTTCCCTTAGCTTCCATAGACTTCAGGAGCTGCATCGCACAAAGGATCCTTCTATCCTTCTTCATTTCACCCATGATACACTTGTCACTAGATGCAAATAATTGTCTTTGAGACCAACCACTTGTCAAAAACTGGATCTACAGTACAGCAGTCTTACAGATTCCCAAGCTTCAGCACGTCCTATAACAGATTTTAATATTATTGAACAGCTTTTCAATTTTCTCTCAATATTTAACCTCAATTTAATTCTCTGGACTCTTCATTCTCTGCTATATAGAATAAACTGTTCAGTGGCATTCATGGAAGGAGGCAGGAGGGATGAAAGGTGTATTACATGGCAGGACCTGCTCCTTTCCTAGAGATACCTCCCAGAAGAAGCAAATGCCACAGAACCAGCTTCATCCCTGCATTCCTTATGTCTTTTCTTAATTTTTGCTCTTCCCTTCACTCCTTAGAGATTCCAAAAACTTGCACAATTTCTGGCTGTCCTCTTTTGTTACAGTTTCTCTATTTACTTTTCTGGTTAAATAGGGAGCTTAAAACTGGATGCAATGCTCCAGTTATAGCTTAAGCAGTGCAGAATAAGTTATACTGAACACCATATGCATATACATACATATCTCTGTTTTTATTAAATTTCTACCATGCATTTGCACAAAAAATGTTGTTGAAAGAAGCTAACTATGAAACACAGATTTTTTTAAAATAAATAAATAAATAACATAGTTATAAGAAATACAAGTAGGGTGTATAATTTTTATTTATTTATTTTTATTTAAAAGCAAAATTCAGATGATTAAAACCTGTTACAGCCAAAACTTGTCTGAATAAAAATGTCATTGTCTGCCAATAAAAGATCAAGAGGGATAAATATTCTGGCTTTCTTTGGCAGAGAGTTTCAGAGTCGGGACTAGTCACAGAAAATATTTTTCTCATATTTCCACCAAATATGTCTTTAAGAAAGATGGGCCATGAAAAGGAACTCTTCTAAGGAACATCCATATGGGAAAGCTCAGATGGGAAAATGTGCTGTTTCACATAATCTGCTTCCAAATTTTATAGAATGTATAAATTAAAACCACCACTTTAAACTTAGCTCAGAAACAAGCCAGTACCTACTGTAGGGAAGCTGTTACAATAATGGAATGGAATGGAATGGAATGGATTCATAATCCAGTTGTGTGTCATGATGACCAGCTGTGACATCTCCTGGACTGGGCAGTTGGTGAATTAGTCTTATCTCTGCAAACACATCCCCAACAATCTACAATTTGGAAATCCACATTCATGCTGAATCTGTGAGTAAACTCAAGCAACATATCTAAGTCTTCAAAGAAATCTAATCTCATATACAATAAGCTGAAACCTCATTCCCTGATTGCTTTTCAATTAAATAATAATTGGATAACTTCTTTTGAGGAGTACCCTAAGCCAACCTCCATAACACTGAGCAGAAGTCTTTTGCCCTTGCCTACGGAAATTTCCATAATGATAATGAAACAACAGCATGTTTAAGTCCCATTGGAACTGTGGTCATGGAGATTACCATAGCTGATGGTTTCAAAAGCCATGGAAGGTGCAGCTGAGTAATATGGAGCCAGGCTTTCTATTTAAGTTCCAGCATGAACATCAACAAAGTTGGTGCTGTTTTATAACTAGGCCCGAAACTGTAGCAATCAATACTGATAGTTGTCTAATTCAGAAAATCCTGGAACTGAAGGTTACAATAAGTCCCTGTGGATTTTACTTCGCTAGTTATTGGCAACAACAGGGGTCAGTGCTCATCTCCATTTCAAGGCCATTGAGCCAGCTCTGTCCAAAGGCATTGCATGATCATGTGGCCAACATGACCTCATGGAGTGCTGTTACCTTCCCAACGAAGTGGTACCTATTTATCTACTTGCATTTGTATGCTTTTGAACTGCTAGGTTGGCAGAAGCTGGGGTGAGGACAGGAGCTCACCCCGTCATGTGGAGTTTGGGTCTCAAACCTGGGCTGCCAGCCTTCCAGTTGATAAGCTCAGGTCTTAACCATTGAGCCACCATGCCACAGCTTCTGGAACTGAAATCCCACCATAAAAGTCCAGCATTTTCCAAGCAACTGAATATTGGAGATTGGCTGAAAATAATCCACTTAGATTAGATTTAGGTAGAATTCATGCATTGTCTCTCTAGTATTATGAATATTAAGGAGCATTCACTACTGCCTTTACAATTTAGCCAGTTCTCCCTCTTTCTTCTGTCTATTTCTATAATTAAGGAACTGCAAGAATCAAGCACACTTTTAACAAGTTTTATCTCTCAGTGGATGCTGTTTATAGGCAATTCAAGTGACAAGGTATTCATTGTAACTAGAAAATAGTCTAAAATTAAAACAACTAGACCTATATCAATTATCATTAGCACTTTAAAAAGTCAATTAAATGTAACCTAAATTGATTATAATAGGCAATTGAAAGGTCAGTGTTTTCTCATGGGAAAGCATGTAATGCAGGACTTAATCGGAGAACTCCCATGGTGCATACTCAGGTTTCTGTAATGCACAAATACAGAAGGTTGAAAGAAACGATGTAATCTACAAAATCAACCATTGCAATTAATTCTACAGGGGACAAACATCACGTCAATTAAAAAGGAGGATCCACAAACACCAGCGGACAGTCAAACACCCCAATCCCAAATCTTTAATCTCTACCCACACTGACACCAAACAACACCAATTCGATTAGAGCAACACAAAAATCATCAGCCACACTACCACCCGCGTTCATCAAAACCTGGCACTCCATAAGCAATTCCATCAACAGACATATTGACCTACAGCCAACCTACAAACCCCTCAGAATCCAAATCACCTGCACAGCCAACCAGAAACAGCAGCAACCCTCGCAACCCCCTCCCACACCAGCAGTTCATCTCCCAATGACTCTGATCTGATGTAATCTCCTTATCACAAGACCCATCACAAGACCCTCTCTTGACACACCCACACCTGAAGCCCTTGCAAACAGAAGAACACTGGCACTGACATCACCTAAACTCTGCTGAAGATGTTATCTAGCCTGGTAATGAAATGTTCAGAAACTAACCCACAAGCTCAGAGAACGAACCTTCAATCTCATTCTATACCCGAGCTACAGATATTCACCACTATTACAATGCACAAATACTGTTAAGGTGATAAGAGAGTAAGAGTAAGTTTGCAATCTAAAAGCAAGAAAGAGAAAGAGATCGTGATCATGATAGTGATTATATTAATCTGGGGCTTTGTTTCTGACAGCTTTTCAAAAAGCTATAACTCTTTGCCTATCATACTCTCTCTCAGCCCAACCTACCTCACAGAGTTGTTGTGGGAAAAATAGGAGGAGAAAGGAATGTTAAATATGCCCATTGCCTTGAGTTAGTTATAAAAAATAAAATAAAGTTGTAATATAAATTAAATAAACAAAAAACACTTTTCCACAACAATTTTTGACAAGTATAATATTCCATCTGATTTTCACTTAACTCCACACCATGGCATTTCAATTCCAGTGACTGAAATCAAGCTACACAAATATCTCAAAATTATTTCCAAAATCCAATTTTAACATATTTTCCATTCTCTTCATTGGCCTGTATTCACCTAAAGAACGTAAAATTCAGTCCAAGAATATATTATGAGGGCTGAAGAAGATGGCAAAGAATTTCAGGAAATCTCCTTGGGAGGTAATTAATTAATGATCCTAGAATTTTAATAATATATTTGATAAAACAGCAAGAGAGTCTCAAAAGCGACCATCAGCACTCTATCACATCGGCTTTGTGGACAATATGTAGGTGCAGAACCAGTTTATAGTATTTATGGGGGGAAATGCTTCATAAATGTTAACAGGACAGACTGTTCTGACTAGCAATTTTTAAAGAAAAAAAATACGGAATTAGTTGAGGTCAAATAATTTTTGTTCCATTTAGATCGACTTTGTCTACCATAGCAGCATTATTAGGAACAGGAATATAGCTGGAATATCTTTCAAGCCAAACTGGAGCCTTGATAAATAATAACATATGATGCCCTTCATAAAAGTCAGATATAATTCTGAAAGCTATAAAATAAAGATTTGTTTGTAACATACAGAAAGTCATAGAAAGGTCACCCAGCAGCTAAAGTTTTATTCCTATGCATACCTATGCATTCCTATGCAGCCCTGCATACTCAAGCAGGATGTCGACTAACTTAAAAGCTGTGAATGGCAGTGATACCAAAATCAAACCAAAAGCTACTTCATAATGCGCGCGCACACACACACAGAGAGAGAGAGAGAGAGAGAGAGAGAGAGAGAGAGAGAGAGACTCAAAAATGGCAATAGTTCTCAGTCATCTCTTTGAGTTCACGCATTTGGGTTATTTAAAACACCTGAAGGCTGAAATGGTTGATTGCTATAAGCTATATAGCAACACCTGATAGCTTTTGACTTTTCTTGAAAAACTAACCAAGGTCAGAACTGATTAGTACAAATGGTCTTTATTATAACAATTCATTTAGTGACCATTCAAAATTACAACGGCACTGAAAAAAGTGACTTACAATCATTTTTCACTCTTATGACCATTGCTGTATCCCCATGATCATGTGATCAAAATTCGGATGCTTGGCAACTGGTTCATATTTATGATGGTTACAGTGTCCCAGGATCATTGATCACATTTTTCATACTTCTGACCAGAAAAATCAATGGGGAAGCCAGATTCACCTAACAACCCTGTCACTAACTTAATAATTGCAGTGATTCACAATAACTTTGGAAGAAAGGTAATAAAATGGGGCAAAATTCACTTAACAAAGGTTTCACTTAGGAACAGAAATTTTGGGCTCAATTGAGGGCTACCTGTATTCACGTGGGATTCCCCCATATAGTTGCAGAGTTGTAGGCCTAGAAATCAAAAGCCTCCCCGAATTAGGCAAACTTACCTTACATGGGCAGGTTACAGAATCAAACTTGATTTGAAAAAACACAAAACAAAACAAAATTAGTTTTACCAGCTATGGACTAGGCTTTCCTGTCTGACCCATAATTTTATCTGTGGGTACATATGTGGCAATGTGGTTTCCATCCCGAAGAGATCTTCATGTGGCTTGCATGTAGGCATTGTCATTAACACTGTGTTTGCTCATGTGTCATGATTTTTCAGGGAATATTATGGCTATCCGTATCATTCATAAAATCTTTCTATCGACTCAGTTTTATGTTTTCCCTCTCCTATCTTGAGGTGAGCCTATACGGGGCACATTTCACCAATACCAAATAACATTTATCTCCTTCTCCACAATAACTAGAGGGTTATTGTGCTTAAATGTAATACACCTGTTTCTACCTCCCAAAACTTCTGGAGAATGACTGTAAAACTGCAAAATGAAGACCAACATTCAGCAGGGATTAGAACGGATTTATTTTCAGTCTGACCAAAGCCATTTTCTCCCATAAAAGAAAAAGAAAGAAAAAACCAAATGGGCCTGTGAAATTATAAGTTACATTGTCTATATAAAGGGAGTGTCCTTTAGAAGAGAAACAAAGAAAATTATAAGCCTTGACCAGCATTCCAATTGATAGAAGTTTACATTTAGACTGATTCTAGAAGTGAGTGTCCAGCTTCTTTATTACAGTATTGGAGAAAGATTAATACATTGGGGGCGGGGTGTTTCTTTTTGGATTTCAACAAATGACCAGTCATTTTAAATAATGTCTTCAAAATACATACATCAAAGAGCTAAAGTTGAAGAAGAAAGGAGTGGTTATAATTTGGAACAGAGGGTTCCTAAAAATGTATCAAATATTTTTTAGTAAGTACAAGTTCTTCTATGGAATTTAGTCTGGGACACTGTCCAGTTAAACACTTTATTCCCCATCTGCTCCACAGGAAGCTCCCAAAAACAGCCACTGGATTGCTTAACATGATTTTCCTTTCATCTCAAAGACTGTCTTCACAGACATGCCTCCCCAATGAAGTTAAGATGACAAGTATTATTAAGTTCACAGCCAGAGCAAAACTCTGTATGAATGATCTACTGGGACCAGGGCAAATATATATTGCCATGGTAATGACTCTCACCCCCTCCTCAAAAAAAAAAAAGCATAAAGGACATAATTCTTAGTTTATTCAGCAGTTTCTGCTTTGCTGAAATTATTTTATTTGTTAGGCTTCATCGCCCTCTCCTGGCCTTAGATTGTATTTTTATATTTTAAAGACAATAAAATTTGTATGCCAAATAAGAATGGATTCAAATTCAAATTATTTAACAAAATATTCAGTGAAATATGAGTTAGCTTTTCCTGAGAATTCTGCTATAAATCTGACTATATTCACCAAAAGGCAAACACTTCTGCATTGGCCATAAGAAACATAGTTATCACAATAATACAGTACCTTGATAAAGTAGGATTCCAGATTGGAAGAACATCTGACTCACATTCAGAGGAACGTCCCTAGAACTCTCTCCTTTATACAGTACTTTGCCATTCAACTTTGAACCATCATTAATTCAGGTAATTACCTGAACAGGGCTTACAACAGAATACAGAAAGGCTATTCTTGACAGTATTCAAATTCTGATGTGCGTACAGGATGTCTAGGTATCTTATTATTTGGGACAGTGACTGTTTTGGCAAGGAAGTGGAGATATGGGGTAACTCTGTTCCATCAATTTCTCCTATTGAAGTTCATCTTAGAACATCTTTGTCCATGATTGTGCAAGACCCGTGATTTCATAATACTGCTATGTACCAATTGTCCTTCTTTTCAATTTGGCCAGCTGTTCCGAACCTCTTGGAGGAATTGCTTTACTCCAGAGTTGATTCATTGCATACAGAATAATTAGAAGTTTGATAACAGTATGTTTAAAAAGTTGTCCTTGGAGACTCTGATGAATCTAACTGGGAAAAACATCCATATTCTGTTACCCACAAATATCGGTGATTAGTTCCACTCATATGAAGTCTTTCTTTCTTTCTTTCTTTCTTTCTTTCTTTCTTTCTTTCTTTCTTTCTTTCTTTCTTTCTTTCTTTCTTTCTTTTCATTTTTTTCCTTCCTTCCTTCCTTCCTTCCTTCTTCTTTTTTCCTTCTCTGTCACCCAACTGCAACTAACTTTTATAAATGCCCCTTTTTTTCTGTTTCCAAAATGGAACCTCTTTACACATTCATGTACTTGTTTTAAGTATATATATATTTTTAGAAAGCACAATGTGCTACAAATAAAGCAGTTCAATATGAACTGGATTTTCACTTGGTTGCACTTTAAAAATGTTGCTGATCACCCGAATCAGACTAAATTCTGTTTCCGTTTACATTTTCAGATCCTTCCAGTTTCCTAACAGCAGAACCGGCTGCTTCCTCCTCAACATCATAGTGATGTGTAATTTATTATTCATTTTCTGGGTTGGTTTTTTTTTAAAGGCAGCCTATTAAACACCAAGTGGCAATTAGTGAGTTACAACTCCCAAGAGTTCAGTTTTTGCTTAAAGCACATATTTTTCTCCAGAATTCCTCCATGTAAATATTTATTTTAAATGTAATCTCAACCAGATGGGGATTTTACTGTGATGTATTTGAAATCACAGTCTGAAAGATTCGCCTTTTGCACCAACACTCTTGCATAAGCTTGTTTTCAGCCAGAAGTTGCTTATTACATGCTGCATTTTTCACAGTATCACATCAAGCATTTACGCTGTTAAATGTAAACTTTGACATGGCGCAGTGAAAGACATCTGGACTGTTGCCTGGTTTTATTCCCAACCTGAATCCCATGGGCAATCTTCAGGAAACAATCAATTCATCAACCTAATCTCTAAAATAGAAGTAATGCTATCATAACCCCCCAAATAAGTTTTCAAACTCATGTTAATTGCTTATATAGTGCAGGCAGTTTGTTTTCATAAATCTTGCCCAATGCCTTTGCTCAGCCTCTGTTTTTAATTGTTGATACAGCATCTTTAAGACCAAATTCTAGCAATCTAAAAGCTCCACTCATTCCTCCATAAGAGGTTAAAAAACTATATTCCTGTTCAGGCATTTGAAACTTACAACGTTACAGGATCCCTTGTCTATCACTATCCCTTGCATTCCCAACCAGAAGTAGAACTGAAACCATGTCAGGGTAATGCAGTTATAATTCTTTACAGAATTGCAAGGTCTCTCTCATTCAATATAGCAATAGCAACAACACTTAGACATATCCTGCTTTACAGTGCTTTACAGCCCTCTCTAAGCTGTTTACAGAGTCAGCATATTTCCCCCAACAATTTGGGTCCTCATTTTACCCACCTCGGAAGGATGGAAGACTGAGTCAACCTTGAGCCTGGTAAGATTTAAACTGCCAAATTGCAGGCAGCCGGTAGTCAGCAGAAGTGGCCTGCAGTACTGCACTCTAACCATTGCGCCACCACAGCTCATAATATGATGGACTGGGGCTGGGGAGACCTGCTACAAGCCTTCTTTCAAAGATGAAGCTCACTGGATGTATCTGGGGAAATTACAGGTAGTCTTCGATGTATGACCCCAATTGAGCCCAAAATTGTTGTTAAGTGAGACAATTGTTTAAGTGAGTTTTGCCCATTTTATGATCTTTCTTGCCACAGTTGTTACATGAATCATTGCAGTTGTCAAGTTAGTAACATGGTTGTTAAATGAATCTGGCTCCCCTGTTGACTTTGCTTGTCAGAAGATCGCAAAGGCCGATGACATGAACCTGGGACACTGCAGCCATCATAAATATGAACCAGTTGCCAAGTATCCAAATTTCGATCATGTGACCATGAGGATGCTGCAATGGTCATTAAGTGTGAAAAATGGTCATAAGTCACTTTTTCAGTGCCGTTGTAACTTAGAACAATCACTAAATGAGCTGTTGTAATTGAGGACTACCTGTACTTTCAGGTTATCTAACCTAGATTGTTGTTCTCATTAGGACAAAATTATAGGAAACTCCTTAGACATGACATGACATGACAAAACACAGAAGATCCTAATGTGAAGATCAGAAATCATAGGTTAAGTTCTGCATAATTGTATGGAAAAATATGGTAAGATAATAATGCCACTAAATTCTCTGTACTGTACTATCTTTCTGAAATGTTGTTTTTCTGTACTTCAGATAAATTAAATAGAGCAATCCATTTATATGGCACCACTTTAAATCAATACTATATATTCATAATAAAGCATTTTAGTGAAATATAATATAATATAATTTGTAATAAGAAACAAATCTAACAAATCTAACAAAATATATCCCACCCATAAAAGGTCTTGTTTACTCAGCTGCATTAAGTTCTTCAAATTATTGATTTGAAGTAAATACTAAGGTTGATACATTTTAGAGAATGAATTAAATTACTTCTATTTTAAGTCAATAGTAGGAAAAAAGAAATAATGATTTTCAACAATTACTTGTCAGATTTGTGTAATTTATCTAGAGGTAATCCTCACAAAGAAGAAAGTTGATTGATATTTTGAACAATGTGCTAAAGATATAATAAAAGCAACTATCTGTGAAATGGCAATTATTAAATCATAGAAAACAGTTGTTTAACTAGAAGCAATGAAATGAAATATCCTGTGATCAGGCTCAGTGCCTCATGATTTCACAAGTATGTCCATCAAGTTATCTTGGTAACAGTGGGAGTGGTTTGCTACCACCTCATTCCAGTTTCTTTTTTTCTTTTTTTCTTCTCCATCTTGCCTATTAACCAGATGTATTTATTTATTTAGTATATGGCATACAATGTCAGGGAAATCTACAAATTCTAGACACAATGCAGTCCTAAAGTGCTAAATTCATTCTGTTCAGCACTTGTGTGTCTCTCCTTGATGTGGGCAAACTAGTTTACACCAGCTGATTAGCAGCACTTGGGTTGCTGGCTGTTCTGGACTCCTGCCCCGGTCTCATCTCGCCTCACTCACTTTGTGTTGTGTTGCCTCTTGTCCAGCCAGATCCAGCACCAGCTTCCATTCTCTGCACACTAGGTTTTTCCCACCAAAGTGGTACCAATTTATCTACTTGCAATATTGTATGTTTTCAAACTGCTGGGTGGGCAGGAGCTGGGGAGCGAGCAGTGGGAGCTCACTCCATCTTGTGGAGCAGGCTTCGAACTGCTTGAGTGCAGACTATTTCTGGCTGGCAGTTCCAGTGTCATTAAGCTGCTGTGCCATCATGTTAAGTATTAACAAAACTTGTTTAGCTGTTTGAGAAAAGCCAGACAGGTTTATCTGTAGCTAAACAGAACATTGCTTTGTATGGTTTTGAATATGTTTAGTTCACTGATAATTTAACACATCAACTTAACAATCTTATAAACAGGAGCAAAAAGACTTAGTAATGGAGCAATTGATTGATTGATTATGACCATGAGGACATATATTTTCCCAAGATGATATGTCTCTAATCTAATCCTTCAGATAGTCCAATGGTATACCCATTGATATTATAACTGATTTCATCCATCTTGCTCTTGGTTGTTCTCTTCTTCTGTATCCTTCTATGTTTCCCAACATTAGAACCTTCTCCAGAGAGCCTGATCTTTGCATAATTACAATAATTTGTGTCTCATGTGAGCACTCTGGGTTGATTTGATTGATGAACTGTTTGTTTTGTTGGCTGTCTTTGGAATTCTAAGAGTTTTCTCCAACACCAAGAGTCAATAATCTTTCTATCCTGTTTCTTCGAAATCCAACTTTAACTTCCATACAACGTGACATGGAATAACATTCTCTGCACCATTTGGATCTTTGTAGATAGAGATCTATCAGAGTACCTGAAAATCATTTCCAGGGCCTTCATGATTACTGTATCAAGTGCTAGTCTGCAGCATATTTCTTGACTTCTTGTTCCTTTATTGTTGATGCTTGATCCTAAAAGGCAGAAGCTGACTACCACTTCAACATCATCATTGTCAAACTGGGGCAATTATGATTTCTAAATGGATGGAGCAACATGGAATCATTATTGTCTGTGACTGTCCTTGGTACTTTACTGCTTTCCTTCAAAATCTTAGGAAGGCACCAATTTGTAGAAGACAGATTTACTGAATGTAACAGATTCTAGACATCTGCCTCTATTCACTGCTGCCAATTAACTTTGATTGGAAAGGGGGAACCATGGCAACATAATTTTGTGGAAGTGTAGAGGTATACCTTGGGAGCCTGTCTTGTCATTGGAAGTTCATTGGTCTTTTTCATGCATGTTAGCAAATACAGGTCTTTGATTCATAGGTGTTGACAGGGTTTTTAAGAATAGTACTAAGTGTATTATATGTTGTTTCTTTTCTTTTTTTCCCTCAGCTAATTCAAATATAGTTGCACCTGGGATCCCCAATGCACTCATGGAAAGGTCCCTTGCAACCTCCATAAATCTATCCCATTTTTACGACCTTCATTTTTTTAAAAATAAAAATAAAAAGCAGAAAGCTGGTATGCTGCAAAGCAGAGCACCATTCTCAAATGTAATATTTATTACTAAGAATGCTTCATGGCCCCCTCTATATCTATATCTTTGTTTGTTTATTGATTTATTTATCAAATGTATAACAAAATAACATGAACTCATTCTTTGGAAATAAAAATAATAGGGGCTGCAGCCAGGTGCTTTGTTTGGAAATCTTCCTGTCTAGTCAATGGATGTCTTGTGCCTCCTACGTCTGCCAGCCATTTTCTCAGAATACCCATAGCACTGTATGCTCTCCAAATTCCCATTTGCCCCACCAATCTTCAAAATTTGGGAATCCTGCAACAGTTGATCCACTGGCAAAGTGCTTATGTAGCATCTTGAAAGCAGAAGATGCTGTGTCTAAAAAGTACAGTAGCACCGTTTTATACCCTGCTGAAGAAAATCTGTCCTGCTTTCCAACTCAACTTCTCTTTGGCCCAGCACTTGGCTGTCCCTTTTTCAATATATTTTTTCAATTATAATTCTAAATAAAATCAAGTATTGCTTCTGTTTCTAGTCCAATCTAGTGTTTCCCTTTAGCTCAAGATTTAACTGCTTGAACTTTGTCCTGTATTATTATCCTCCAAAAACAGAAAAGATTGGGGGGGGGGGGGAGTTTGAAAAATAAATTAATGATTTATAACATGCATGGCCAGCACATGGCAAAAGGTCAAAGACAATAAAACAAACAAACAAAAAAAAATAAACAGAGTGTCTTGGACAGAGAGCAATGACTGCAGTGTGTACATCCGGAGACAGCATACACACATACACTTGCACGCATGCAATTGAATGTGCTGAGTAGATAGGAATGTATTTTCCACCTTTCTTATTCTTAATGATATGGGTAACCAGAGAAAAATAAGGCAAGAAAATACTTGAAGCCATGCAAGCCATTTCTGGGTGTATTGCTGAATGCATATGGCCACTGTCGCTGGGCAGCAGTCAGTGCCCCGGGCTGCAGAGCCACCGAGGCGGGAAAAAGAAGCCCAGCTCTTTCCCCTTCAACCTCTACTGAGAAAGCAGCTGCCCTGGACCTCCCTCTGCAGCAACCATTCCTTTTAGCTGCCACGCAGATGGACAAAAGAGAAGCAGAGCTATTCCATCATCACTGCTCGTGCACAGCAGCCATCTTTGGCCTCCCTTAGCTAACCTCGACTGGCAGTGATTCCAACATCCTGCAGAGCCAAGTGAGAGAAAAGAAACAGTCATGCTGACTCCTGCTGGGAGCTCTCCTGACCTGAGCCTTCCCCCATCTGTCACTGGACTGTTGCCATTTTATTCCCTTTTCTGATTATCCTAAGTGTTTGTCTCCCCCATTTCTTTTTCCTTTTTATACATGGCTCACGCATTTTAGATTGAAAGTATGAGGAACTGGTACTAACATATTACTGATCAGGGTTTATAAAGTGCAGGGGAAGAATTAGATAGACATAAAACAAGGGTTTCATTTATTTAAGCTCCATATTAGTCCATGCTGACTGGGGAAATATACTTTGTTGAACTTCGTGAACTCTTTTTTTCTGAATAGATTTTCATAACACGAGAGGCTTCTTTGTTTAGGAATTGTTATCACTGTATACTCCAGATGGATCATTGCTGACTATTGAGGGTTGCTCTCAGACATAAGTTGAACTTGACTCCTAGTGTGTAAATGCAGGAACCAGTCCCTTTAAAAAGGGGTGTGGCTCCTTCAGCCTGAGATTCAAAATTCTTCCAGGATGGTGGCACCAGAAGGAAGAGCTAAAAAGAGTTTAAGAACCAAAGACGAAATCAGAAGAAAGAACCAAAAGAGGAAAGCTTGAAGTAAAAGGAAAATGCTAAAGACTAGGAAGAAAGAATCAAAGAAGAGCAGCAACATAGTTGAAGAATTAAAGAAAGAGGAAGTGGGGGGAGAATCGAGAAATCCTGCAAGTAGTGGTGCACTGAGAAATAAATGAGAAGAGGATTGGCCAAGCTATCTGAAGGAGCATTGAGTGCTGGTGAACCAGAGCAGTCAGAAAGCTCAAGAAAGAACAGTGGCCCAGGACATTGGCAAGTGGCCCAACCTCACCGAGAAGGTCAGGAATTCCCATCAATAGTGTTATTAGGAGAGGTACCAAGACACTGGTATTTTGGGAGACCAGGGTATTCACAGATTTAAGAGTCTGGGGAATTACAATCAGCCAAGTTGAAACCCCAAAGATGACCTCGACAATCTCAGAAAACAAGAATCATTTGGCTATCCAGAAAGATCATTACTAAAAATAACAATTTTGAAAGCCTGTCAAATCAAATTTCCCACTGCCCTTATACCTGAAGTAATTAACTCAGTGTAAATAATTCCACTGAGTCCCTTTTTCACACAACAGCAGTCCCAGCACAATGAAGATCAAGCCAGTAGATCCTACAGCAAAAAAACCAGGGGAAACAGATTGGCAAAGTTATAGAATGGAACAAAGACAGGTGATGATAAGATAGACCTGGCAAATTAGAATAGAACTTTGTACAGATAATTTAGGTTGAACGAAAGTAAAGTCTACAGGGAGAATATTAGAGAACTATAGGAAAAAACATACACAAGTAGATACAAAGACAAGTACGTAAAATTTAGGGATAAAGATACACAGGGTAAGAGAAAGATGCATTAGATAGAAAAATAAGGCAAAAAAAAATATAGAATAGCAATAGCACTTAGACTTATATACCACTTCATAGTGCTTTCCAGCCCTCTAAGCAGTTTACAGAGTCAGCATATTGCCTCCAACAATCTGGGTCCTCATTTTACCAACATCGGAAGGATGGAAGGCTGAGTCAGCCTTGAGCCAGCCAGGATCAAACTGTTGGGAGTTTTCAGAGTTAGCCTCCAATACTGCATTTTAATCACTGAGCCACTTAGCTGGGAAAAAGCTAAGTAAAGATTCTGGAATAGAAACTAAAAATTATGAGAGTCCATAGAAATAAAATCATTGTGTACTCATTGCAAATAAGGTGGTTGCCTTTGTTTTACAATGAAAGTCAGGGGTGGGCTACTGTGAGTTCGCAAGGGTTCGGGTGGACCCTTAGCAAAGATTCTATGGGGTTTGCCAAACCCCCAAATTCTACTCCTGGTTGGGCCCGCCCACCCCCCCCCCGGGGTGTCAAAAAGGAATTTTTAGAGG
>JANHFL010002717.1:84900-99674 GCA_032468155.1 Oxyrhabdium leporinum | reverse complement strand
AGATAGAGAGAGAGTGAGAGAGAGAGAGAGAGAGAGAGAGAGAGAGAGAGAGAGAGAGAGATGGGAACTGTGGCTTGTTAGAATTTCAGAGTCTTTCTAATGGACTTGGATTCCTGTCCACAGATGGATGATCTGGGATTTCTGTTTTAGGCATTTTTGTCATTAAGGCTCTAAGACAGAAGTGGGCCCTTTTTTGTCTACTGCACGGGGCCCTTCCCTTCCCACTTGTCTATAATGCGGATGTCAGAGTTGCAAGAAACACACCCAAAGAAATCAGAACTCCGAGGCAGGCAAGTCCCTCAAAGAACATGTTTATTGGATGCATCATACCGGCACAGCTACTGAAAACCAACTCTGAAGTTTCCCGTGTTAATAGCATAATCAATCCTCAATTGTCCCAAGTCACCTGGTCTAATTAAAACAGTTGGCGGGCTCCCTGGTCACTGCCACCTGTTGGGACGACCTTGGTTCCCGCGGGAAGGCTCGTTCTTGTGTCTGCCGACGGTCTGTCTACTTCCCCCCTCCCCTAGAGTATGTGGCAACTATGAAGCAGCAAAAGATGGCTTCAGCCAGATTGGATTCGGAATTGACAGCAGATGGATCAATACCTTTTCCTGGATCCAGACTTCAAATCAACACCTTCACATCAACTCCCTTGCTACAGACTTTGCTTCTCTCCCAGCCTGCCTGAAGGAATGGCTGGGTGCTGAGATGCAAATCTCCCCGCTTTTGTACTAATGTTATGCCTTCACACACGTCCACTTTGAAAACAAGGACTGTATGAGCAACAGCCAGTATAATCCTGAGTTTCAAGGTTGTCGAAGTAGGAAAGGACACGGAAGAAATCCAATTGTGATCTTCTATCGGTAGATGCGGGTCCCAAGAAGGACTCTTTCTTCCTCTGTCAGATACAGAGGAAAGACCTTCCCCTGGTCTTGCTTGAAGCTCTATCTATTCCTTCCTTCCCGCCGGAGGAGACGGTGAATTTAGCAGAAGGCCTGCGTAGAAAGATTTGGCTCTGGTGTAAAATCTAAAAGGACTGCGATTGCTGTTTCGTTGCCTATGAGTCTAAGAGAAAAAAATGTTCCAAATCAATTCATGAGTTGAAATGAACAAGATTTTGGTTTGGATTTAAAAAGTTCATTAACGCAAAAATGTCTCTGTTATGCTGCAAAATAAATTGTTGCCCAAGAGTTTCCTGGCAAGTGTTCTTGCTCATTTCCTCATGGCGCTTCACTTTTGGCCCAATCTTTCGTATCCATCCGACCTTCCACAGCTGTGAGGGTCATTTCTTTAGGCTGCTACCCATATTTGCAGAGTTATGTGCCTGTTGTGTTTGCAAAACAGAATAACCTTGGTCCTTGCATGGTATTTTCTGACTAAATTGAATCTTGCAAAGCAGAACAGATGCCTTCAGTGGGCTTTGTTAGCCATGTTGAGGAACATGCAATATGCACAGGGAAGATAATTTGCATAGGAACAAAACTAAATATGGCACAAGGAATTCCAATATTTCACCTCCCCTTTTAATTTGTTTAAATCCGAGTGAATTCCAAAGAAAAAAAACTGAATACCTGAGTTATTAATTTACTACCTATGAGGTGAAGGTTGTTCAGAAACATATCTTACCACCCCCTTGAATGGCTTTAAAGTGATTTGCTCCAGTTTAATGGCTCTCCAGCTATTTACCAATTGACAAATCTGAACTGTCAAAACAACTTTTTAAAAACTGAACAACATCCAAGAACAATAAAGGCTTTCTTCATAACAAATTCTGGCATTGCCTTAGAAAGAAGTTCATTCTTACACATAACGAGCACTAAACTGTTTTAAGAGATCTAGATTTTTCAAACTTTTTTTTGTTTAGCTCAAGGATATATAGCATCTCAAAGTAATCAATCTTGCTCTGAATTTTTGCTCTCACTCAAACAAATTTCAAATAAACCTCTTTGTTGGCACAGTGAACATCCAAGAACATTGACAGACTGAGGGATATATAAACTGTATTTTGGCAGCCCCAATTCTGAATTTATATGCTAACTGATTGGGAGACAGCTTGAGTTTATACCCATCCCATGCTGAGCAATAGACCAGTTTCCCTCCTTCTGGATGCTGACAATGCACCAATATCCTCTTTTTGTGTAGATTTTGTGCTATGGCCATAATTACACTGAGGAGAAGCCAGTTATCAACTGCAATAAACATCTTTTCTAAAAGGCCAGTGGCTGATTGATGGAAAGAAATAAAACCAGATTTTGATAGGTGAAAAAATGTAAAAGTGTCTTGGCTAGGGCTTATCATGACAATAAAAATAAATGCACTGCTCAAGATGAGCTTCTTATTCCAAATGGCAGATATAAACAAAAGAAGAAAAAAAATTGAAAGAACACATGGTAAGGCAAAGGTTATTTAAAAATTGGAATCTTTTGAGAACAAAGATATGTCTGGCAATTTCTCCATCAACTTCACTGCCAAATGTTTCTTTTTATTCAATTTTAAGGAAAATTATATTACGATTTGCTGATATGCTACATCCAGACTCAGAAAACACACTGAACAACAACAATAATAATCTCAATAAAGATGGATATTTGCTAGAAGAATCAAAAGTGACTTTAAAGAAGAAGGAAGGACCTTGAGAGAAGCGACAGAATTTGAAATACAGAATCAAGATTATTTATTGGGACGCTTTTATAATTTTTTACTGAAATATAATATGGAGGCAGAACAAATTAAAATTCACATAGTAAAGCGGATGCAAAATTTTAAGAGTAAAAGACCAGAACACTGGGAAGCATAACGAAAAATAAATAAAAATCATTCCAAACTGTAATTTGAGGGAAAATAGGTATAAAATGTTTTATAGATAGAATATAGTTCTGTCAGTGATCACCAGGATGGACAAATCATTTAACAGTAAATGTTGGAAATGACTCAATAAAAATAGCCATTTTATCACATGTGGTGGTCATCCAGAAAAAATATCCCCTCACGAGTATTGGAAGTGAATACATCAAAACATCAGCACAGTTTAAAAATAAAGTTTGAACTGAAACCACACATATTTTTATTGGGAATAATTCCAGAAAGCACACATGGAAAGTGTCACAACCTATCAATATATTTGCTGACAGCAGTGAGAGCAGGACTTGTACAACTCTGGGAAAAGAAAGAAACTTTGCCAGTGATAGAAAGACTTGGAAACCAAAATTGGAGAAAAAGCAGCAATGGCAAAACTGACATGATACATTCATAGCAGAAACGGAACCGAATTTAAGCAGGAATGGCTCCTTTGTACGCTGCACGTCACACAGCAAGGCAGATTCAGACCCTTGAAATACGATTTCTAGGAAAAAATAAATAAGAGACCAATCAAAACAATGCGTGAAATATTTTCAACAGATACAAGCAAACATTTCCAATGTTTAATGTTTTAAGTATAACACAAACATTTAAGGAACAGTTAATGACAGGGTGGGGGGGAGGGAAAAGGTGTCACCAAAAAATCGTCTTCACAACGGTTTGACTATTACATTCGGTTTTTTTACTTTGCCTTTTTTATCCTTGTTCCTTACTTTCTTGGTACACTTTATGCTTTCCCAATTAGAAAATTAAAAATAAAATGACGCCATTAGCGTTGATCAAATCCTTCCAACGAGAAGGATAAGTCAAGGCGCTGGAGATCACCTTTGATTCCCATGATCCTTGGGTTTGGTAGACTTTGCAAGACTTCTGGCCCCAATAAAATCCACCTGCAAAATCTACCTTCCCCAAGGGACGCCCCTGGCTTATGTGTGACGAGGGGGCGGGATTCTCCCGTGGTGAATATTTTCCCACAAGACCTACAAAGACACCTTCCCTCCAAGTTCAAGGACACTTTCAAAAGATGACTTTTGGGGGGATTGAAGCAAGGGTAAGAGATGGAGCAGTACTGAGACGAATCTCGCTACTTGGCCATAACGCTGCAATCATAAATATGAACCAGTTGCCAAGCATCTGAATTTTGACCACATGACCATGGGGATGCTGCAATAGGCATAAGTGTGAAAAACGGTCATAAGTCACTGTTTTCAATGCCGTTGCAACTTTTAATGGTCACTAAGTAAACTGTTGTAACCTGTATACTCAAGAATATATTTAAGTTAATGGCGGCTACAAACAACATCCAAAACAAGAATGGTCCTCAGGGGTTGGAGAAGATCCATCATAATCCCAGTGTATACAAGAGAAGGAGCAACCACAACATCAATAAAGGAATAGGAAAGAGCTCATTCCCCACCCTCCGGTAAGAGCTGAAGAAGCTTCTCGGATGAGAAGCGAATCGTCTTCAAAAGAAAAACCAGAAAGTCCAGTTGCCTCTTGAAAAAAGCACCTTTGGGACAACCCGGACCTTGAGGACTGAGAACAATCTCCGTAGACAAAAGAGCTCAACAGCTCAACAGCTCAACATCAGTCTGTGGAGCATCAGAAGCAAAGGACCTTCGTGTAAGGTCGGATGGCACAAGATGACATTTTGTCAGAAGAATAAACTGGTTCCAGGAAGAGATGGCAAAGCTGAACCCATCCTCTTGTCCCACTCTCTGGGGGTCCAGGAGGGCAACATTCTTCTCTTATCTGACAGGCCACCACATCTCTTTAGAAATGTGCCCAAATTTGTTGCGATCAAGTGCTAACCAAATTTGGCAACTTTGATACTTTGTGTGTATGTTTCTGTCTATACTTCCTGGTTATTTACAGTGAATATATTTATTCAATTTTGTGCTTTTTTTTTGGTCTGTTTTGGGTCTTGACTCTGAAACTAACTAAATTAGTAAAAAACTAAGGACATTTTACAGGCATAAATAGGTCTAGAGAGGTACAATGAATGATCTTGGCAGACAATAGTTTTAGTTATGTTTCCTTTTCCCCCTCTAACATGCTTTTAATCTCTTCAGTTCTTTACTTTGCTTATTCCCAAATGAAATAGGGCGATAAGGATGCATGTCTACATATAGACGGATAAATGCTATTGTACCCGAGCCATGTTTAAGTTAGTCAGCCCAGGGATGTATCTAAAAACTTTATAAGTAGCAGTCATAGGTCCAATGTATGCTCTTCTGAAGCCTCATTGAAACACCAACAAGAACATTCGGCCCTTATGAGCCTCTTCATGCTTGGAACATGCTGGACCCAGCCGTGAGCCGGCCAAAATTGCTTCCGGGTTCTCTTTTTTTCTGGTTCTCACTTAAGAAACTTTCTAGTTTATCGAGATGGAATCACATTGATGGCAAAAGAGAGCTGATAGGATGAAACGTGGATACGTGTCCACATTCAGGCCTGCCACAGTGATGGTCAGAGTGGCCAACCACCTTACTTCTCCAAACTCTTATCTGCAGATTCCCATCCAGCGATACACAATTTGATTGTACTGTTGTGGCTGTCATCCTGACATTTTTGACCGCATGGTGCGGCCCCCTGCAAATGAAGTTGGAAAGAATCCTAAGTCGAAAAATTATTTTGTAAAATGTGAAATACAAAACCAAACACTTTTCCCCCCTTGCTTCACCAACCACAGTGGCGCAGGCTATGAAAATAGATATGTGCATTTTGTTTAAGAAAAATATCTTAGGACCAGAAAACATACTAATCACACCATTTATGTGTGTGAAAATACTGCCTTTCTTGACATATTTAAATAACTTCCTTAGTATCCCCCTGGCTGCGCTTTGTGTTTATAACATTGATTTAACAATATTCACTTTTTTCCTACTTACCTCTATTCTTTATGCTTTCTTCTGCTTCTTTTTCTCTTCGTAGAAGTTTCATTTTTCTCAGGTTGATTGATCTCTTCTAGGAATGTCTCTGTTTTGTGCAACCAGCGTTAATCCATTTTTATGCTAAGTCTGTTGCGGCCAGGAAATGTGTTTCATGTGGAATTTCATTTCTGAATATTTTTTTCCATTCATGAAAGAGTGAGACTGATTTTTAGACACAAGCCAAGCCACAATCCTAGATTGCTATAAACACTGGACTTCAATAAAATCAATATTTATATATACAGATATTTTGAGGGTGTGATGAACAGCAGCAGATAGTGTAAATAATTTTAGAATGTTTCTGGACTTTCTTTCTTTTTTTAAGAAGGAAGTTTATGCAAAAGTGATTTCCCCCCATCCCACATTTTTCTTACTCCAGAACGGAGAAAATTTTAGTCTGCTTAGAGATTTTCACTTCAAAATAAAAAATAAACGGCAAGGAGAAGCATTAATTGCAAGGCTCTGGTTTATGCTTTTCTGGTCAATGAAAATTCTCCTGCTTGAGCTGGACATTGGATCAGAAGACCTTCAAGGTCCCTTCCAACCCAATTATACTTTGCTCTATGTTCTGTTTTCTCAAAAAAATAGTAATTGTTGTTAGTCACTCAAGCTCTGTTTAGTTTCACTAAGGTTTCATTTTAATTGATGCAAAGTATGAGCAAAATAACACGATGTCATCGTTTTGGGACTTGGGACTCATCCTTGAGAAGATTCGGCAGATTGGTGAAGAGAAGTTATGAGCGCCAACATCCGAGACAGCTGGCCATTCAAAGTGGCCACAACGTGCCACTTTGGAGCTGCCACACGCACGCAGGGGGAGCGGGATGCACGGGGCCACAGATGGGTGCCGGCTGATGGGACTCATGCTGGGAGAGGAGCCGGGAAGGCAAGCCAGCTGTGGTCGGCTCAGAAGCCATCCAGGCCTGAAGAGGACTCACTGGAGCCGGGCCAAAAAGGGACTTGCTGAAGGGGGCCAGGGAGCAACCAGGAACAAGAGGGCGGTGCGCGCTAGGCCCGTATAGCCAGCTAGCCAGTAATGCTGGCTAGAAACACTTGTACTTGCATTGTTCACCAGGTGCCACGCTGAGACTCCAGTAAAGAGGCCCGTTCTGCTCACGGTGTGGCCTCTTCTGCTGCTGTTGTGCAAGCACTTCAGTAAGGTCACCCAGGAGAACTTCAAGTCTGGGCCTCCTTCATTACAAGATGGACTGGGAATTAATGTCTAGCGAGTTCTGAACAAAACGTAAAAGCAATTTGTCGGTGGGGACAATTATCTGAAGGAGTGATGGACTGCCCCTTATTGGATGCGTTCAGGTGGAGGCTGGCCCATCCTCTGTCTTGGATGTTTTCATCTGGACCCATGAACTGAGCTCCATGGCCTTCCGGCTCTGGGATTCCATGCGTGACGAGTACAGCATTGAGACGCGCAGAGATCCACCGGCACATAGAGAGCATCTGCAGGAAAGCTTGATGCTTCCTTTGCAAGCTCCCCGCTTCTTCTACTAATTCAAGCACAATTTTGTCTTGTGGCCTTTTCCCTTCCTTAGGACCTGTTACCGCTGCTCCCTTTTCCTTTCTCTTCTCTTCTTTTCCTTGTCTCTTGAGATTGCTCCTTTCTGTTCCCGGCTGTGTATTTTGGCCCTCGTATCTTTAAGCCACTAATCTCCTTTTTTAACTCCCAACTTGCCCTCTCAAGCTCTCATTCTACACTGGCTTTTCTTTCAAGCTGAAATCCTGCCTTCCTTTTTCATTCTCCTCGCTCCCTTCTTCACACGTCGGCTGTCATCCCTGCTGCTGAGTCCCCCTTTTCTCCTCTGTCATCAAAGGCGACAGGCACATTGGTTCCTTCAGAGGGAGCAGCTGGGGCTGATGTACAGGGCACTGAGCACCACTGATACGAGGCTGCTTTGGGGAGGAAAAATCGCGGATTAAAATGAGTGGGGAGCGGCTGTTTTGGGAAGGCCGCGAATCCTTGTAGAACAAAGAATCTTCAACTGAGGCCTTTTGCTTTCACAGCCTCCTGCTACCTCCTCGGCCCTCACGTATCTATAAGATTAAAAGAAGAACATCTGATGTGGAAATCAAGGTGGTGCTACAACTGGGATAATTTTAGAATAATGGAAATTGAACCGGGTCGCCTTGGGGGATTGTGGGTAGTCCTCGACTTACAGCAGTCCATTTAGTGACCGAAGTGACAAGGCGCTGAAAAAAGCTATGACTGATTTTCACACTTATGACCGTTGCATCATCGCAGTGGTCATGTGATCAAGATTCAGATTCTTGGCAAATAATGAATCCTATTTATGACGGTCGCAGTGTCCTGGGGTCACGCGATTCCCTTTTGCAACCTTCTGACGAGCAAAGTCCGTGGGGAAGGTCAGATTCACTTAACGGCCGCCTGACTAACTTAACAACTGTAATGATTCACTTAACAACAGGGGCAAGAAAAGTTATAAAATTCGAGACAGAGTATAAAACTCAAAGCAGAGTATTCTGAGTGTTTGCATCTTTCTATTATTTTATTTGTTCTCTTTATTTTATTTCTCATTTTAACAATCTGGAGAAGTTTGGAGGAAAACCGTAGTCCAGCTGACCGTTACAACTAGAATAATTTGTATTTATATGAGCAGTTTCAGTACCACCGAGTCACCAATAATTGCCTGTTGTTCCATAAGTGCTCCCTCAGCTCAGAGAGATATAAGTAGTTTAACAGACATTTTAATCTTTTGTCAAGCAAACACACAGCATTAAAAATATCACCGTGTAACACTGGGAACTACGGCTTCATACCGAAACTTTCAACAAATTAAAAAATGAAATAGAAAAAAAACCCACAAATTGTTGCTTGTCTTATTCATTCTTTATATATGTTTAAATTCAAACCAGGTTTGTAGTACACTTTCAATTAGAAGAAATTGGTTCCTAAGGAATCAAACAGGAAATGTTAAGATTCATATACCAGCTTTGGCAGGTCATTTGATTACGCTGCTCATATACCCTGAGGAGGTTTTTCAGTTTGTAGCTAGGTAATTCTACAGAATGTTGTAGTTAGAATGACGCTCGGAGCCTTTTCAATAACAAGGCTTTTCTCCTCCAAGCTAATTATTACAGAAGTGAACACAACTGACTCGAGAACATAGAAGTCTTCAGCGATGGAGCTGGCGAATAAAAGAGGGGCCTGCCTAAGACAAAATGTCGCCTCTGACAGAGTGTTTGTGACCCGCAGGGGACTAAAGGAATTCCACGCTAGGACCTGCCCGTTTCGCCTTGTAGCTTCTGGATTTGCAAGGGAAAGATCTGGACGCCATAAGCACGCAATCATCCGTCATCCGCTTCACATGTTCATGCATGAGCCACACGATTCAAAACAGTAACGAGCAATTCAGCAGGTGCAAAGCAGGTATCCGATGGCACTGGAGCTACCTCTGATTTTTAACCAACAGATTATGATGTCTTATGCATAATTATATTCATAAGAATTGGACCACTGGACCATCTTGCCTAGCAGTCCCTCCTCACAACAGCTGACCAACCGCAGAAGGGGACCCACCGTGCCCAGTGCATGGCCTTCAGAGGGGACTCCACTGCCATCTGGTCAAGGAGCTCCATGAATTGGAACAACTCTCCCCCTCCTCTTTTGGTTTTCTTTTGAAGCCAGTCTAGTTAGTGTAGTGAATTTCAAAGTTTTAAATATGTATTGTGTATAAAAAAATCATTTTATCTGTCCTGATTTCTCCAGAATTTAGATAGGTAGACAGACAGACAGACGGATGGACAAAAGAACGTAGAATAATAGAGTTGGAAGGGACCTTGGAGGTCTTCTAGTCCAACCTCCTATACTATTGCAGGCAAATGGTTGTCCGGTCTCTTTTTGAAAGCCTCCAGTGATGGAGCTCCCACAGCATATTCCAGTATTTTTTTAATGGAAGATACTGTGCGTGAACTGAGCCCCTCCTCCCTCCTGTGCCCAAAAATTACTCTCCTGAGTATGTCAAATCTGTACTCAATAAGAAAGTACATTCAAGGTCATGAAGGCCTGGCATCATTTTCAAATTTAAATTCAGAATAAAGCTGGAAGGCACCTTGGAGGTCTAGCCCAGGGATGTCAAACTCGCATCGTCATGGCAGCATCACGTGACTCGTATCGGGATTCCCCCCCCCCCTTGCTAAACCAGGCATGGCATGGCCAGTGCGTGGCGCATCTGGCCCGTGGGCCGCACGTTTGACAGCCCTATTCTAGTTCAACCCTCCCTGCTCAAGCAGGAGACCCTAGACCGTTTCAGACAAGTGGCTGTCCAGTCTCTTCTTAACAACCTCCAGGGATGGAGCACCCACAACTTCTGGAGGCATCTTCTGTTCCACTGGTTGATCGTCCTCACTGTTAGGAAGTTTCTCCTTAATTCCAGGTTGCTTCTCTCCTCGTTTAGTTTCCATCCATTGCTTCTTGTCCTGCCCTCCGGTGCTTTGGAGAATAGCTTTACTCCCTCTTCTTTATTTTAGCCCTACATAATTTAAACCTGACTTATTCAGCAGTAATTATTACTCACATAATTTAAATACTCATACAACAACGGCACAAAGAAAAAACATCAGTTGACAGAGGGAAATGATTTTCTGTGTCTGGGAACCTAACAGGAAGGAATTCTAATAATCCCAAGATGTAAATTGAACACAGTGCATCATATCCAAAACTTTATGCAGCCAGAGAGACAGAGGCAGATGATCAAGGAGACTCCTAGTGACCCCAGGCAGGGTCATCATGAAAAAAAACATCCTCATTAGCTATATGATAAAAAAATACGCCAATCTCTGTGTCTGCTCCCTTCCAACTGGTGCTTCAGGCAACCATGAGGGCAGATTTCTTCAGCGGCAGTCCAGACAGAAAGGTTCTGAAGTGGCCATGCGGAAATATTCAGAGAGGTGGTCAACAAACTGCTGCAGAGTTCAGCCAGGGCATTTTGGTTGCATTGGGACACCCCCCCCCCCAAAGGTCAGGGGCAGCCCTGCAGATTACCTGGATGGTTTCTGAAAGATAAACGTGAAATGTAAAGTGTACTGATTAAAACCAAAGGGTCTACCTTGCCTTGTGAAACGACCCAGAGAAAATGACAAATTGCTGATACAGTTCAAGACTCAAAATGTGGATGATTATTTGATTTCAGTGCGTGAGTTTTTCTCTTGGTGTCTACAGGCTGATTTCTCTTCCTTAAGCCTCAAGATCCTCTATAGAGCATTAAGCTTGTGAGCTTGAAAATATGTGGACTTCAACTCCCAGAATTCCCAGGCCATCCATGGGAGATGAAATCTTCACATCTTAAAATTCCCAGGATTGAGAAACACCGGCTGGGGCACTCTGGGAATTGAGGTCCACGCATCTTAAAATCGCAGGGGTTGAGAAACTCTCCTCCATAGAGACCTCGCCATAAGTGAAGCGGGGCGGTAACTATTAAGAGAAAGGCTTTTTTGAAGGTGAAATCCAGATGTGAAACTTTCTCCCCAGGGAGAACAATCTTTTATTCTCAAGACCAGAAGATCTATTTGGTCCTCTGGGCCTTTTAAATAAAACATAGTCTGGGCTCTCGATGTTCATCTGTATTTTATTTATTATTATACAGTTAAACCATTTTTATCTTGCTCGTCAGCTTTAAAAAAATAATGATGACTTCCAGAGCAGCTGATAAAGATCAGAAATGACACAAAAGGGAAAAAAGGGGAGGGGAGACCCGATGGGAAGAGGGGAACCTGGTGGACTTCATTAAAGCCCTTTAAAGCCCATTAAAGCTTTCGCACACAGAAAATTTAGCTACTGACTCTATACCAGCTCTGCTAAGAATGGGTCTTTCCAGCTCAGATACCCTGCTAGGCGTCCAACAGATGTATGGTACTTACAAAGCTTAACTTGGTTGAAGGTGAATTGCTTTGGTGAAACAGTTACCAGGATTTGAAATTTGCAGTTGATAAGAATGCAAAATAATGTATGGATTTCATGCATTCATAGCCTCTTGAAGTCCAAATCGGGAAACAATGAATTACGCTGACTGAAGACCGTATATAACAATAGCACTTAGACTTATATGCTGCATCACGGTGCTTTCCAGCCCTCTCTAACCAGTTTGCGGAGCAGCATCTGGCCCCCAACAATCGGGGTCCTCATTTTACTGACCTTGGAAGGATGTTATATGTCCAAGCAATGTATGTTCATACATACCTAGATTGTACAAGTCTCGGAAAGCAGCGATGTTTCCTTGAAACGTTGATCAATTGTACTTTCAAAGCAAAGTCAGAGGCCATTTGGCTTCATTTTAGCAATTCGGACTGCCTAGGAGCCCTGGTGGCGCAGTGGCTAGAACTGCGGCATTGCAGGCTGACTCTGCTCATTGCCAGGAGTTTGATCCTGACCGGCTCAAGGTTGACTATTCTCCTCAGCTTGGTCTCCTCTACAAATTGGATGAGTTCCCCTTCTATCCCCTCATCTAAATTATTTACGAAGATGTTAAAGAGCACCGGGCCCAAGGCAGAGCCTCGAGTCTGCCTGCTTCCCTCCATGCACACATAGTTCCATTGTCACCTACACATTGAGCGGTTGGCCATTGTGAAGAGTTGTAGTTTTACACAGCTAGAGGTCACCAGATTCTGGTCCAGTCAATGGGGAACCGTGAGAGATTCCTGTAAAACAGCAGCCCTCTTCCAACGCGGGCATGCTCCATGTTTGCTTGACCATAATTATCACGTGGCTTCCTCCCGTGTTCATTGTCGGACTCCAAGCTTCAACCTTCAGTCCTTTTAATTGAAAAAGGGGAATAAAAAGGCAATGTCAGGATGCCAGTGTCTGGCCTTTCTTCTCGCTGAAGGCATTTGAGCTTCAGTAGCAATGGGAACATGGGGATTTCTGGACTCTCTTCTATCAATGCAATCTCACTCTAAGCGTCCCACTGTATAAAGAAAAGAAGAAACCTGGCTGGTGGGGGGGGGGGAGGAGGAAGAGCGGGGTGTCTTCTAATTTGTATGTTGGGGAGGCATTCACTGTGTGGTCCGATCAGAAGGAAATCAATGTTTTCTTTAAGGAGAGCCGCTGTGAAGAAGGGGGTTTAAAGCTGCAGCAGTCCACAAGTTTATCTGTCTGACAGCAGATGCACCGAAAGGAACACAGTTGCTGCCCAGAATGGCTGAATGCTCCGAATCTCGTGTTTTTCTGAGCTCTCCTTTGTCAGGGAAGCCAGAAATATGAGGGAGTTCATCTCTGTGTCTCTCCGGCTTTGACGTTGCGACTGCCCAGCCCAGGGCGGACGTTTGAAGTGAAAGACCTGAGGCATATTCATGTGAGCCCGAGTCACACTTAATGGCAGATTTTTCGAGAGATGACGTGAAGACCATAATAAGAAAGGGATTGTTCTGAAAGTTTTAGCAAGTGGGAAGAACCAAAACCAAAACCAAAATGAGGCCATTTGGCCTGACGATGACCATGATGTGCCATCAGGCTGCCGTTGACTCTTTTTGCATATAATTTTGATTAAAATATTTAAAGAAGAAAGATAGAAACTAAGATAGACTAAAGAAAAAGAAAGGCAGACTAAGGCAAAGGTGCAGAAAGAAAGGGAAGAAAGAAAGAAAGAATATATAACAAAGCAGCTTCCCATTTTCTTTTACAGCATTATAAATTTACCCCTTACTCTATGCTTACAACATAACTCCAATCTTTTCTATAATTTATTTTTTCTTAATCATCAAAACTTTAAATCATAAAGTCTGCTTCACGCAAATCGTCCGTAAGGGAATTCCAGTCAGCCATAGACGTAGATGTTGTCCTTTCTCTGACCAAACAAGTCAGTCTGGCCATTTCAGCAAATTCCGTCATCTTCACCCGCCATCCCTCCATTCATCAGTTGTTGATTCTTGTTGTCAAGTACCTGTGTTTGATGAGTTGTCGATCCATAATGACCACATAGATAGATTTTCTATTTGATGATCCACCTCTAACTAGGTCCTTCCGCTCTTCCGTTGCACTCATCGTCACTATGGGAGCCCACCTGCCTTTCTCCTGGTTGTCCTTTTCCTCTCTTCTATGCCGCCATTCCCAGCACTAGTGCCTTCTTCTCCAGAGAGCGGAGTCTTTCCATAATACGTCTGAAGTAGGATAATTTGAGCCTGGTCATTTGTGCCTCCATTGAGAATTCTGGGTTGATTTGTTCAATGACCCATTTGTTTGTTTTCATGATATTCTCAGGTGTCTCTCCAACACCAAAATTCAAAAGCAGTTCAAAAAAAATATTTTTTTTTTACATACTACGTAGACATTTTTTGAGTGCTGCCAGCCATAGCCACTTGCCACTCTTACCAACTGCTCCTTCTCATCTTTGGTTGTGCCAGTTTCCTGACTGACAGGCCATGACGGTTTGATTGATGCCCATAAAGGAGAATATTGGTAGCTGAGGGTTGACCTGAGGGGTCCTCGGTGCTCTCTGAGCTTGGTGGCTTTCTTGCAGACGTTTCGTGATCCAAACTAGGTTATATCATCAGTGCAAATCAGACTAACACTGATGATGTTACCTAATTTGGGTAATGAAACATCTACAAAAAAAACAACCAAACTCAGAGAGCACCAAGGACTCCTCAGTCTGATTGATGGCCTGTTTATAAATATCACATATTAAGAAGTGGAGTTGTGAAGGTACCGTCCCTTTAGGGGTTGCATTCTGGGGTGACACGTTAAAGATATGATTTACCTGAATGAAGCTGGAGTCTCCTTTAAACATTCTTTATTTGGCAGGAACACGTTCACATGAAAAAGCAAAGAATGTGGTGTCAGGAAAGGAGTAATCACAATGTAACCGATGATATGTATTTGCGTTCATTCAGCTTCTTGACTGACGAACAATTCAGGACAACGTGTCAAGGCTGGATAAGGTACCTCTGGTGTTTCCAGCCCACCAGGTTGTCTATATTTCTACATTCCTGTCTGAAGGAAGACAAAGGCCAGTG
>JANHFL010002717.1:50406-76920 GCA_032468155.1 Oxyrhabdium leporinum | reverse complement strand
ATCCCCGTCCTCCTCCTCCCCCTCCTCCTCCACCCCTCCCCCTGCCTCCTGCTCTTCTCTGTTCCTCCTTCTCCCCTCCTCTTCCTCCCCATCTCTGTCCTTCTCCTCCCCTGTTCTCTCCTCTTCCCCTCCTCTTCCTTTTTTAAAAAAAAAATCTCAAATTTTTGAGATCTCAATGGTAATTTTTCAGCTAAGAGAAGAGAAGACACTTTTGAGATTTTTTTTTCATATCAGAAAAGATAGTCAAATCTTGCTCCTTTGCAACAACTCTTCCTCTGTGCAGACCGATCTAAAATTGGTAGGTTTTTATCCTAACTGCCATTAAAAAATGCCTACAACACGTTCTAATTCTATCCGAAATTAATGTTTGCAGGCACTTTTCTCAAAAGGAACATTAAAAAATAAGCAGAATTTTAAGGCAGTTTAACTTCAAATCCCACACAATGTATTTCTCTGAAACTGGATACAGTCCTTACCAAAGATTGCCTCTATCATATTTGCAATTCTCATCAATAGTGTGGGAAAATAGTAGGATTAATAAATCTTTATTATGAGTCTTCCAGACTCCCTTTGCAAAAGATTCCAACCAGTTTGTCCTAAAATGTTATTCTATGTCAAAACATCTTCATCATATGAACACATCCTCTTACGTTCTCTTTCCCAATTCTTCAAAACTGGACAATCTTTATTATTCCATTTTTTAAATGTCTCTGCAAATTTCATCCTATTCTTAAAAAAAAAAAGAAGCAAATCCAGTCATTTTTGTTTTTCTGATTCTAAATAATGGAAGGCATAAATTTTACTTCTGAATGGGAGCTAAATCAAAGTAGACATTCTGATTTTTTCCAGACTGAATTATTACCTACGCTGAAGTATCTACTTGAGGTGTGCATCTAAGAACAAAATAACTTCTTCGCCAAATTTATATTTGCTGCTGATTTCCAGCGAGCGTACCTGTCTGATAGGAACAACTTTATAATCACAGATGAGTCGCAACAGCAGAATTTGGAGGTGGGAGATTGGAACATGAATCTCCACAGATTAAAAAAGGGATCATTGCAAAGAGAATTGAACTGAAACAGAGAAAAGAACCATAGTGATATTCAATATGTTTATTTGGATGTCAATGCAATTGTATTCAAATGTGGTTACACCTAGGCAACATCCTAAGTAGAATTCATTATATTTCAATTTTTAATCATGTTTAATACCTCAAATTGTTTTCCATTTTAAATGGAATACTTGTTGCGTGACTTCGAAGAGTCCTGACAGACGTATAAGAAAAATTCAGAGAATGGCATAGCTTGTTTTTGTAGAAACCTGCTGGTCAGTTTTGTCTATAAAGTGACAAAAGGAGCCTCACAAGATTGATTCCAAGCGTTAATCTTCAGATCGCAACAATAAAGAAATGCTATGTAAATCAATAACAGTAGTGTTATTTATTCAGTCAATGACCAGGAAAATTAAAACAAAAACCAAAACAGAGTGAAACAAATTGATGCAATAATACATTAATAACTAGCAAAATGAATCAAATACTATGACACTCAGCCCTCTTATCACTGTCTTTGCTACCCAAGTGATAAAAAACTAAAACACGAATAGGTGTAAAATAAAAACAATGTATCCCCTGACTTTGTAAATCATAAATGGTGTGTGCATTTTCTTTTTATCAGAAGTACGTTTTTTAATGCTGGTGTGATTTGCATATAGTAGTGCAATGAATGGAGAAAGTGAGCCAGGAGAGAAGGGGAAAGTACTGTAGACTAAGTATATTTCAATAAAATATTTCTATATATGCTGTTTAACTAAAACAGCAGTCAAGAATATTTCAAGAAAAAATATATATTTTCTCTCCCTATTAAAGTGAGAGTTATTATGGATATTCCTGAAGAAGTGAATGTACACAATCTAACATTTTCAGTCTCACTGGGGTGCCATTTATTATCGCAAACTTATCATAGCATTGGAAATCAGAGGTAAAAACTGTACAACAAAGTTTGTGGGAATGGTGTAAATCTCAAGTGGGCAGAACAGAGCAGAAAAGTGAATTCATGATCAACCACATGAAGATAATTCTCTGAATATTTAACAGACCGTCATAGAAATGACAGTTTCTTTCCTTCACTTTTAACTTTCATCTGTAACACAGTCAACTGCAGACTTTAAGATTCCTCCAATCTGTGGATTATTCACAGATGAATGTTTGTAGAGACAAATTTTATGGAAAAAAATGGACATGTTGACATTGTTTGCCTTTGGAAACAGCGGTGGAAGAAATGTTCCTAGCATGATAATGATGGACATAAAAAAAGAATCAGAATCAGATCCAAACAACGTCTGCCTAAAATGAAAATAAACCCAAATGAAATCAGAGGAATTACTTTTTAGCAGGTAGTCCTCGATTTATGAGTATTTATTTGGTGACCACGTGAAGTTACGATGGCACTGAAAAAAAAGTGATTTTATGACCTTTTTTTCGTACCACTTGGCCCAGGACGCTGCAACCATCATAAATATGAGTCAGCTGCCAAGCCTCTGAATTTTGATCACGTGGCCATGGGGATGCTGCAACGGTCGTAAGTGTGAAAAACGGACATAAGTCACTTTTTCCAGGGCCGTTGTGACTTCGAACAGTCACTAAACGAACTGTCATAAGTCGAGGACTGCCTGTATTACATCAACTAGAGATAAAGAATACGAAACTAGCACACTGTGGAACAGAGGAAGAGGAAGAGGAAGGAGACAGGAGGTTTCATAGCATCTCCAAATGCATTGTAAATCTTCAGAAGAAATATCATATTTTAGACATCCTTATTCAGTTTTTCTGCTCAGAAAGACGTTTGTATAAACAATGATAACGCTGCCTTGTTAAGTAAGACAAATACTATCAGGATCCAGTAAAACCCTCCCTGTGTAAAGAATCCTTCCAGACTCTTTGCTAACATGCCAATTTTTCAGCTGATGTTCGTTCCCTCTTTTTGAAATATCATTGATTTAAAGATGTACTTCAATTCTCCGGGATTACAATATTTCTCATGTGTTACATATTTCATGAATTTTAGATTAATGAGTTTAGAATAAAGGAAACCTATTTCATGAAATTATAACAGAAGTTACCACCGATTGCTTTCCCTTTCCTGTTGTAAGGTTTAACATTTTCTAGCTGCATGATTGTCATTGTGTTAATATTCTAATTTAACATGCCCATATTTCATTCCCTAATGTGTAGCTCAGATCTCATTTGTGCATTACAAAACATAAAGTTCTCACTGCCAATGGAAGATTTTTAGGAAGCAAGACAGAAATTGTTTGAAGCTATTCCCGTCTTATTAGATGCACTGAGATTATCTTTGTTTAAGAAATGGACTCAGCAGAGAGTAGAAATATAGTTTGGCCAAAAGGTAACACTGATTTTGGCAAGCATGCTTATGGACATCAGCACACTCCAGGGTGGTTTAAGACACTTTTGCGTTTCCCCATTCATTGATATACAGAATTCATCCATACAAAGACTCCATTGAAGCATATAGATGAACGTGGAAGTTAGACTTACAAACAACAATTAATTAATGGAGTATTAATGGAGGCTTTTATTAGAGCTTTGTAGGCAGCGAACTTCACACAAGAGAAGGGATTTTTTTTGAAAATGATCAATGGTTCGGAAATATCAATATCAATCAGAATAGAGCTGGAAAGGACCTTGGAGGTCTTCTAGTCCAACCCCTTGCTCAAGCAGGAGACCCTATACCATTTCAGACTAACAGTAATTTCGCGCTATCCACTTTGGACATATTCCTTTGGGTGGAATGGGGTGACTCAGAGCAGCCAGGTTGGCGTGGAAGTTGAGCGGGGCTGTGTGGATGCGAGTGGGTGGACGCGGCCAGTTTGGCATGGAGGAGTGGGTGAAGTTGGCTCAACACAGATGACTTGGCACAGCCAGCTTGGCGCGAACCGGGAGGCATGGACTGGGGAGCGGTTGCATCCCAGCAGAAGACACATCAGCCAGAACTGGGCCAGCTGATGGGATGCGGGAAGGAGGGCAGCTCGTGGTGGGGGGAATCACAGCCCTGGAACAAGTTGAACCGAGTGGGGAGAGGAAGAGGCGCTCACCCCCCCTCCCCCAAGAAACATTGCTTTGTTCTGGGCCCCAGGCGGGTCTCATAGGGCTGGCTTGTAAAACTCCGTAGAAGAGAAGAACTGAGTCACAAGAGACTTGATTGTTTCCACTGGTCTCGGCATGTAAGTGTGGAACTTCGGTACACGGAACCAGCAAACTAACGCTTCCTCTGTTTCTGTCCCCATAAGAAAAAGTACAGTAAGTTGGGGAGCCGCCGCCTATGTGTTATTACTAAGAATAGCATCTAGCAGCTGGCTTGGAGAAAAGAGGAGAAGGAGGTGGGGAGAATCCAAGGCTGATCAACCCTCGGCAATGAACTTCTTCCCATAGTCGGTTGTCCGTGATGATCAGTTAATTACATGCCATTTTATATTTAATCCACGTGGCCATTAGATCTACTAACAGTACAACCAATCTGTGGTAGCCTAGATAAAATGCTAGAGAGGTAAGTCGTGAAATTAAATACTCTTTAGAAAAATGCCAAACATCTGGCATCCACCTGCAACCACAGGATCCCGGCAGAGAGAAATATGTTCAGCATTCCCAACAAGATCTTTATAAAGAAATATTATGGTTACCTTCTGGCTTATAAAAATATTGGAGGCTTAAGGAATGCCCTACACTAAATAGTTTCTCCATTTCCCAGGAATTTTTGTATAACTTTTAGGACTTCAAAGGAACGGTTTGTTACAATTCTGGACTTCTTTGCTTCCCGTATTTTGCCCTCTCTTCCAGCCGATGAGAGGTTGCCGTGGCTTTACGTGCAAGAAGAAAGAGGCCAATTTGTTTGTCTGAAGCAGGGTGACCTAATTGCTCATTCACATAGCCGGGAGCCTGTAAACTGGGCCTAATCAGAATACTCTATACAATCTGACTGCCATTTGGAGTGATATTCAGTTGTACCCCCAGTCCCAGCTAGAGCCTCAACCAGCAGGGGTGGAGAGGATTTTAAAAAAAAATCAGGATGTTGCCTGCAATTATAATTTTTTTGTTTTGCAAACCTGCTTTGATTGTGCAGTCCTGGATACATGCAGACTTTTAAAACCCCAACAAGGAAGTCTCTGGGTTGCCCTTAAAATACAGGATTAAAAGCTACCACGATCATCTCTGAAGAGCGTGGAACCTATGTTAAACCGTAAGTGCAGCTTTTATAGGATTTCCGTGAGTTTTGGCCAGTGTGGGGGCAGAAGAACTTAAAGCAGAACGGGGTTTTCGGGGCTGTGTAACCTCCTGAGAACTGCTGCCTCCTTCAGGATAAGTCTTAGGAGGAAACTGAAAAAATAAATATTAAGGTTCACTCACAAGTTAATAGTGAAGTCCGCTTCCAGTTCCTGCCTTGCTACACGTGTAAATACATTGTAGGAGCAAAACTATATATTGAAAGCAATCTCAAATATCAGCTATCAGCAGCAAATGAACACGCTTGTGATAGGTGTTCACAAAAAGGGCACAAATCTCAGGTGAAAAATTCAGCAACCAGCTCACATTTTGAAAGAGAAATGTTAAATACATCTTATTGGTAATTGGAACAATGATAATATGAGTTGGGATTAAAAACGAGACGATAAGTTTCACTTTTCTGACATGCTTATTTCCTAAGTGCTGTGCTGAAACTTCATGGCTACTACTCGGGATTTGCTTTAGCACTCTACTAAAAGCCATCACTTGATTATTTGCGCATGTGAATGAATCAGTAGAGATAATACACCAGATCAGGGGTATCAAATGCACGTCGTCACAGCGGCATCACAGGGCGTATGGGGACTTTTTTCCCCTTCACTAAACCAGACGTGGGCATGGCCAGCGTGTGACGCATCCGGCCAGCAGGCAGGGAGTTTGACAGCCCTGCACTAGATAAAGAGAGGTTGCTTCGGGTTTTTTTGCAAACACCCTTTATATTTGTTGAAGGGATTCCTTAAAGATGCAGGATACTAGAAAATAATCTATTACCTTCCATGATAATGATGATTTGTGATGATTAGTGGTAGCAGCACAGGGCATTGTTACATTAGCCAGGATACCACAATGCTATTGCAGATTAGTAGTTTGGCTGCCACTTTACCAGCTCTGTTGTAGGAAACACTTGCGCGCTTCCTAAGGTGTGCCACAGGAAAGCGAGCTGGCTTCCCACCAGAGAGAAAGAAAAGTGGCTCTTTCTGCAGTATCACCCAAGAACCTCTCCCTCCCTGGAGCCGCCTTTCAAATGGGTGCCGGGAAGGTTCAGAGCCAACAGGAATCCGACTGCCTGCATGGAGTGACAGCTTGTCTCTCCACCAAAGTGATACCTATTTATCGACTCTGAACGTGCTTTCTATGCGAGTAGATAAATGTCTAGAACATGTTAGATGGACGGAAGCTGAAGGGAGTGATGGGAACTCATCCCGCCATGCAGTGTTGGGACTCGAACCGCCGGAGCTAGGACCATCTCCAGCGTCTTTAAGACACTGAGCCACCGCACCTCTTGCACAATTGAACTTAGGGAAAAAGCTGCTAAATGACACCTGCCACCAATTCATATGTAAGATAAGCTTAATATTATTACAATGTCCCTATTACAAATGGAGGACATGGAATTTGGGCTGCAAAAATCAGCCAGGTGCTTACAGGTAGTCCTTGACTTATGATGGCCACACTTGAGCTAATTATTTCTTTTGCTAAATGAGGCAGTTAGTTGTTGTGACTTTTGCCCCATTTTACAACCTTTCTTCTCACAGTTCTTAAGGCAATCACTGCAGTTGTTAAATGAATCTGGCATTCACATGGACTTTGCCTGTCAAAAGGTCACAGAAGGGGGATCGCATGGCCACTGCAACTGTCACAAATACACGGCAGTCGCCAAGCGGCTGAATTTAATCCCGTGGCCATGGGGATGGTTCGATGGTCGTGTGAAAAACAGTCATAAATCATTTTTGGTTTTAGTACCGTTGTAACTTCAACCGGTCACTAATACTCTGTTGTACACCGAGAACTCCTCGTTGTGATGATTCTGGTCCAAAATACGTAGCCTAGATGAAAACGGAGTAGTCTGCTGTAGCATCAGCTTTGCGACAACCGTGGGATTGCCATTCCCTGTGTAAATGCTACACAATGAGGTGCAAGAGGGAGAATAATTTTCATGGATGCAACCCGCATTTTAAGGTATTTGGAGGGAAATGAATCCCTGGCTGAGAAAAGCAGCAGTAGGGAATAAAACTAGTAAATCAAACACAGGCGGCCTTATAAAGTGTTCTCCATTACAGATTCTTTCAAGTGCAATTTGCTTCCTAAAGAGTCATAGCATTATCGGGACTTCACGTGCTATGACTTAGCTATCTCAGATTGTTTAATCTGGACAGTTTTCACACATATGGCAGTGATATGTAGTTGAGCAAGACCAGACCTGGGCAAAGGGATCTCATTAATCATGCAATTTTGAGGATGTCACCTGCACTTTGTTCAGTCATTTGTTTCTCTGGAATGCTCAAATTTAGAGCAGCTTCAAAGACCTGACACTTTTCCCCACTGAACACAAGAAAACGGAGCTTCCTCTATAACATTGGTCCGTTTTTCCAGAAGATGCAGACTTTAGCAGCTCTGTTATGTTTTCCTCCAACCGAGCTAATGGGGAAATCTTTTCTTCTGCTGAGATGAAATCTGTCAGGAGTAGCTCTTCACACGGAACTTAATGTTTGAGATTAATTGGCTCCACTTTCTCTGGTGGCATTCCCAAGGAGGTGGACCTCTTTTGCATTTCCACTGGGCAGCACTGGCTAACTTCCAGCTGGCAAAGAAGGAAGAGGTTTTCAGTTTTCTGCTCCTTTAGAGCCCAAAGCCCTATTTGAAGTCTTTCACAGCAGGGCTGGAAAATGCCAGGTGACCACTAGGTGGCTGCAAAATGTTGGTCCTCAATATCTCCTTGCTGCCCTCTAGTGGAGGTCCGTATACATTAGTCCTTACTATTGCTTATGTTATTATTTTCTATATCCTGTTTATTTTTATTCTGCTGTGTATCCATGTTTGTGTGTGTTGTTGTAACGTCACTGTATTTTCATTTCTGTTCGTGTTTGAACAAAGGTTGTTTCCATTAGGCATGGTGGGATTCTTGATTCCACTAAAAAGGTAGAACATATAAATAAGTCAGAACACAGGAGGAAGTTGGCTTTTATTGTTACACGCTCTGAATTTTCAAGTGGTGAGAATCTCCAGAGGCAGCAGATTATTTTATTTCAGAGAGAGAGAGAGAGAGACACTGAAAGGCAGAGACAAAAGCCTTCTGTCTCTTTAATATTTGTTTTAGTTACAAATATACAAACAAACCGTACTGGAAACAGAGGCCTATAGCAGGTAAAATAACAGAGATTCTCCTCCCCGAAGGGAGCAAATGCATAACTCACAGTTTTCTTTTTCTTCCTGCCTCCACATTCAGACATCAGAGGGGACTTGAAATGAGTTTTCCCTTTCTTCTAAGTTGGCTAGATGAAAACAATTAGGGGCGGATGGTCCATCTAGGAAAACAAAGGTGCTTATGTCCAAATACTTGACTTGAAATCAAAGCGATAGGCTGAAACCCAGCATCCCTCTTAGCCGGCGGTGTCCAAAGATGCTTCCGGTGGCTATACGCCGAGGTGCTCAGAATGCTGTTACCTCCCCACTGAAGTGGTGCCTATTTATCTACTTGCATTTGCATGCTTTCGAACCGCTGGATAGGCAGGAGCTGAGGCGAGTAACGGGAGCTCACCCTGTCATACAGCACTCGAATCTCAAACCCGGGCCGTCAGCTTTCTAGCTGATAAGCACAGCATCTTAACCACTGAGCCTTAAGAGATACTGTAATACACCATTACAAAGTAATGCAGGGCTTGGGTTACTGAAACCAAAAGTTTGGGTGAAGTCTTCATATGGTGCTGAAATGAAATGAACTAGCTTGATTTCCAGTTGGAGGGCATTCTATGATTCTTGGAGCTGTCAAAGCAATCAGAAGATCGAGGCAGTTCAAATGGGTATAAAGATTTATTGTATGCTAAAGACTCTCAGACAAGAGTCTGAGCTACTAGCGGTCCAAGCAAATTGGTGGCAAGTAAGAGTCAATGGAATCCAAGGGGGGCTGGGCTTAGATCTCGTGTGGGTGCAAAGGGACTCATGACCCCCCTCCCTCGGGCTCAGCCTGGTCACCTCCGACAGGAACCATGACACAGAAGACCCTGCTATCCGCCTTCCATGCAATGTCCTGCTTCCTGTGGTGAGAAGCAAAGAACTGACATAACGGGTCTTAGCATTCAAAAAAGGTTTCCTAAATGTATTTCAGATACGACAGCAGGGACTTCACACGGAAGGCAATCTTCCTATGGAAGGCTAGAGATAGAGTGCAAATCAAGGTTGACGGATGTTGCGTGGCAATTGTGATTTCACACTGTTGCCTGTATATTAACGTAACAATAAGGAAGTCAACACAGCACAGAGAATAGCAACTTGGTAAGAAGATCATGGTTTGTCTGAGGAACTGGAAGAGGAAGTTACTGGAAGGAGGCAGCAAAGGCTCTTTAGATATTCAAGAGCAGATGCTCACAGGCTCGGTAGCTCTGGCACTGAATCAAAGAATAGAAACAAAGGTATCTCGCTCTCTAACTTAAGCAGAGCTTAAAGGTTGGAAGTCACTAAGGACCACAGGAGATCCTCCGTCCTCCGGGTCACGGTTGTCCCAAAGGGGCTTTTCCAAGAGGCAACCGGACTTTCTGGTTTTCCTTTGAAGACGCTTCGCTTCTCCTCCAAGAGCTTTCTTTAGAGTTTCAAATGTTTTCAAAGACAGACAAGAAAGCCTAGTTGGCTCTTGAAAGAAACACCTTTGGGATAGCTATCTTTTAATTTAGAAGAGAAGCATAAAAAAACCTTAAGGAGGTTTTGTCTTGAAAAGCATTATAAAATGACTTCAAATATTCTGTAGCAACAAAGTAGAAGTTGTAAAACTTCCCATCATCTCACCCAATGCTTAGAAAATCTAACCACATTTTGCCAAATGCAAGATGATCAACTCCATGGACTCCTTTGGTCAAATGTTACAGGAGTGTTATTGTCTGGGTAAGACTAGTTAAGGACTTCACATTTCCTTCAGTAAGGTGCTTCGATCCTCAGACAGAACAGAAAATATCTGCTCATATTTGTCGACCTGAAGTAGTTTTGGTGGCGGTTGTGGTAAAACTTCATATACACTTTTAACTTTCCCATCTTTTCATTTCAAGCTTCATCAAGGACACACCTTCTAATTTCATTGGAGCTCGTGATTTTTTTCCTCTCTTTTAAAGACAAAACATAACTCTATCTGTGCATTTAGTAATACGCATTAATGTCTTTCCATCAGTTTACAAATGTAAGTGACATGACAAAACGAATTTATAGTCAAACAATATATCACTTTAGTTATTAACAAGGGAGAGAAATGAAGTGCATGGCAAGGAAACAAATCAAAATATGATTATGTGTCATGAAGTGGTATCTAAAAGATATTCTTGGCATTGTTAGGGTGAAAATATTGATTTAACCCATTCAGTGTGCCACAAATACTTAGCTTCATTCGGAAATATAGACAAGAGAGGCCCCGTTATCGTTCTACTCGCCGTGCATAGGCCTCTGAATCCTTTATACGCACAGAGTGAAGAAGAGAGACAAAGAGGAGAGAGAGACTTTGCACTCATTCATCGTAAAAAAAATCTTAGCTAAGGAATCATTTTGATGGTACAATACCAAATACTAAGTCACTTTCCCTCTTTCAGGCAGAATTTAAAATCATAAATTAACATTGTGTACTTGTGTTTGCCGTGTGCATAAAAATTGGGTTTGCCTGCATTATTGATTGGGGAGAGCGCCTTATGCCGTAAGCCTTTTGTAAATGCACCATCCTTTCATCCCCAGGGTTTGTGGACAAGTCACTGTGAATTATATTTCAGGGCTGGCTGCACTGGGTGATAAAATGCGCTGAAAATTCAATGTGTACATCGCATTGATCCGGATTCGGATCCATATTCCACTGAAGGAAGAAGCTGGAGGAATAGCTGTTTTCTCTTCTCTCTTCAGAAAAGTGAAGGAAAAGGTTGCTGTGGACTCCCAAATAATTACACCACAGAGATTGCAAGAAAAAGACCTTTGTTGCCAACTAGCTAAACTAGATGTCACAGACGCTGCATGAGTCATTGAGCGTAAGGTGGTCACCTAAAATCTCTGGCACGTTGAGGAAGGCCAATCCCCCCATTACACAACGCAAGAAGGAGGCATGTTTTAACACATGTTTCAGGGCGTGTGTATCTGTACCTTAAGATAGTCTAGTAGGTGGCATGGATGCCACCAGGTCTCTCCTTACTAATGAAAGGCTTGCCAGGGTGAGTATGGGCGATTACAACATAAAAAGTTGCTGTAAGTTCATGCTTGCAGGAAAATGGCATTTATTACAGATATTTCAATGCATCGTTGCTACTTGTGGTACCATTGTTTGTAGTTAATCTATGTAATCTTCATGCAGCATCTAGTTTACTAGTTGGTTATTGTTATTTTATAATGTTTATTGTTAATTATTCTTGTTTGTTATCATTGTCACAGACACAACCACCTGCAAAGACAATGGCTCTCCCTGGCAAGGCCTCACCTATAAGGGCTTGCTGAACTTATACAGTGAGGCACATTACGAAAGCACAACACAAGTGTGAACTGTGCAAGTCTAAAGCCATCAGTGCAACAACTGCGGTGTTTACACATCTCTAGAACTACACAGTGTCTAGAACTGCGAAGTGTCAAGAACTAAGGAGGATTTCCTGACTGTGGAGAGCAATTCATCAGTGAACTGTTTGAGAAATTCATCATGTCTCAAAGAGCACGTACATTTGATGACCCCTGCTGCTTAGCAGCTGCTCTTTATATCTTTCTCCCCTGCCCAACCCTTGTCCTCCATCCAAGGATGTTCTCTATCTGTTTTAACATCTCTAAAAGATCCTGTATTCACAAATCAAATCTTCTCCAAGAGGTTGACATCAGCATTCCATGCTTCTCATCCCAGTTTATGTTGGATATTCAATCTCTCTAAAACAGAAGGGAGAAAGTATGAATCTATAAAGCAATTGGCTGATGAACTGAGTGAGGCTCCTAATGGAGTTATAAATTGAGAGTAATTGGTTTATGTGATTGTTATGAAATCCCATTTGAATCCGTAATTTGGCAAGAGATTGGAGCTGATGTTGTCAGATCATTTTCTCTACAATGAGCTTAATTTTAAGCTCTCAGATCTAGCTATTCTGAATAAGTGTGATGTGGTTAATTCTCAAAGAAGAAAGCAGAAAAGGAAGCCATCAAATGGAAATTATGAGACTGGACTGTCAATGAAGTCACTTGAATTTTGCACTGCGAGAGGAATACCCAACAATTTAGAAGATAGGCTCAAGAATGCGGAAGGAATTTGACAGACTTGAACCCTGGGCCCGATCTAACAAAACACAATTCAGTGGTAAGAAAAGTAAGGCTTTATACTTAGGCAAGGAAACTCAAATGCACAGTATAGAATAGGCGGTACGTGGCTCAGCAGTAGTAACTGTGAGAGGGTACTAAGAGTCCTAGTGGGCAAATAGAACAAGAGCTAGTTAATGGGCTAACCCAACCCTACTATTTTGGAAGAATGTCAAATATTAAACAGCATTCTGTATTACATATGGAATATTTTTATTGATGGGTCACCCCTAATGAAACTAACAAAATGTGAATTATTATTATTTTTAAATACAGATAACAGATAGCATGAAAATTGATGCATAATCAAATACATTTTTAAGACTTTCCGAACTCAGTCCTTCTCTTAGTGGAACACTGTCACATATTAACTACCAGATAATAAATGTTCTCGTGACCATTTACCGCAGAGCATCAAAGGCAGATATTCAAAACCCAGAGATAATTTGCGGAAATGAAGAATTCAGTGAACATGAGCAGGGTGGCCAACAGCAAAATTCGCCCCAGTGAATTTGAAGGCTAACTATTAGGCAGAAGTCAAATTAGTCACGGTTTGGAATTTTAGCCCTTGACAATCTGCTTTTAAATTATTGTTTCCTACAGATAGAATCCAGAGCTGTAGAAGTACATTGGGAAATGTTTACTTACTTCAGGTGCTCTGTCAAAGTCCTGGCCTGAAATTGTCTACCTTACATAAGAAACAACAGGAGCCTAATAAAACATTCAGTTTTTAAAAGTATTCACTGAGAATACTATTAAAAATTCTACAATTACTATTATTATTACTGCTTTAATAAGGACTCAGACGATTTTAACATTCTGGCTGAAACTGAGGAAGAAAACAAAAGGGAAGGAAGGAAGGAAAGAAAGAAAGGTTCAAGCTGGGGAGAACAAGAAACTTTGAAGAATAAATAAGTTGAAAACGCAACCTGGTTTATTATGTGTTTATTGTTTATTTCTTTGTTTATTTCATGTGGCGTAATTCAGCAATGTGGAGAACTCAGCATTATTGCATAAAAACTCACAAAAACAGCACATACAATGTGTATCAAAATATAAAATAATAGAGCAGCGAGCCGTTTTTAAAACCCACAGAACGAGCGATGAATAAAATTATGAATAAAAAAAGGCAAGCTGCTGTTTTGATTAGGGAGAATGAGTGCTGACGGTTTATTTGTTTTGTTTTTTCAAATAGGAAGTTGGGATTTCTTACTTAAAATGGAAGCTGGGCTATGAATCGTCTCCAATTTTCAATTTTTTTCTCTCAAGCAAATCAAGTCTCTTGCACTCTTCGTTTTCAGAATGAACAAACAAATGAACAAAAAATGAACAAACAGAATAACAGAGTTGGAAGGGACCTTGGAGGTCTTCTAGTCCAACCCCCTGCCCAAGCAGGAGGCCTTATGCCATCCCAGACAACTGGTTGTCCAGTCTCTTCTTGAAAACCTCCAGTGTTGGAGCACCCACAACTTCTGAAGGCAACTTTTCTTCCACTGGTTAATCGTTCTCACCGATGGAAAATTTCTCCTAGGTTGCTTCTCTCCTTCATAAGTTTCCAGCCGTTACTTCTTGTCTTGCCTTCAGGCGCCTTGGCGAATAGGATGAGCTCCTTTGCCTTGGGGCAGCCCTTCAGCTATTGACTGTAATGGTTTACTCAACTGAAGGTTTACTCTTCACCCCAACCCGCTTCTACCTTCACTGAAGCTCAAGCAAAGCTAAGGGAACAGAGCGCAGCACCAGTGAGAAAGGGCTGAACGTTGAGCCACTGAAGGGCTCACATAATTAAACATCAGACAACTTCAAGAATTGTATCAGGGAGTCAGGAAGGGACTACTCATTTCCCACCAGCTCCATCCACAAGTGTAACATGATGAATGAATCATCCAGACTAAGCCAGGAATGACACCCCCGTTTTCCTGCTGTCAGGATTTTACATGCTCCTCGGAGGCTGCCATGCAAATCAATTACAACTGGAAATAAAAACAACTTTCCCATCAGGCACGTTGCTATTGTTGAAAGAATCAAGTGCCATTCTTAGAATTCCAGGTCTCAGCATCCATAGCTGCGATCAGGGGAACTTTTCAGCCAGAATTAAGCATTTCATCTGACAAAAGTATTGCCTGAGCCAGTTAGTATTTGCTAATTGTTGTTTTCAGGGTGTAACTGGGAGCATCGGACAGAGATACACTTGGCAAACAATTGTTGGGGGTCGCTTAAATAAAACTCTGAGATTAGGTGAAGGAAATACATCCTTCTAACTCCGTAAGGAAACTCTTCTTTATTAAAAGGAAAAAGCACTATCCCTTTAGTGGGTGGCTTTAAAGAACTGCTCCGGTTATTGTGCCTGTGATTTGGATATGTTTTTAAAAAGTGCTATTATATGGGAGCTGAAGCTTCGAAGAAAAGTGTATTTGACTAGTTTTTTAGTTACAGACCTTCGTACTCTTAGGGCTCGCTCATTTTCATACCTTGCAAAATTATTGCTATTATTTTATTTTTAAAATAAACTTCAGATGCGTGTTCCTTCATATATTTATTTTTCAATATATAGATAGTACTGGACTTACAACAGTTCATTTAGTGACCTTTCGAAGTGACCTTTGCAGCATCAGAATTCAGATGCTTGGCAACCGGCTCACACTTATGACTGTGGCTTTGTTCCCGAAGGGTCACGTGATCCCCTTTTGCAACCGTCTGACAAGCAAAGTCAAATAGAAAAGCCAGATTCACTTAACAACTGGGCTACTAACTTAACAACTGCAATGATTCACTTAACAACTGTGGCAAGAATGGTTGCAAAATGAGGCAGAACTCAACAGCTTTCTCACTCAGCAATGGAAATTTGGGGTTCAATTGGTTGGTGTGTATGACAACTCTCTTAAAAAATGTAAATGTCAGGGATTTTTCAAGAGTGATGGCTAACCTCCTTGGCTGGTTCTCTCGCAGTTATGCTTGACATTTCAAAACCGTTAGAATTGATTCTATGACTGACTACCTGTGAAGGCCAGAATGAATTCTGTTTCTAAGTAACATCCCCTTCATCAACAGACTTGGCTCCAAATTCTGTTAGGAGTATCTCATAGATCTGTCACTTTCATCTCAGGCTATAATTAGCGATGGGCTAAAAAGGCTAGTGAGAACAGGTTTCAGCTGTGTAGGAATTACAGTGGAAACAATTGCACCCCAGGCATTTATGCTTCATAGGAAACTGTATGGCGTAAGGTAAGAAAACTCCCCGGACAGGCAATGTTTGGAGCGGAAGTCGGTGTTTGATTGAGAAGAATTCCTCCCCTGAAAGCTTGGAGAATGGCGTCCTTTGGAGTGCAAGGCAGACCTTCTCCTGGGGTCCATCCATGTGTTTGAAGGGATGTTTGAAAACGTCACCATTTGGCAATGTTAGTCAAGTCCATCAGAGACACAACAGGGTTAGACTTTTGCAGCTTATCCCACTGAAGCCATTCATTTTGAAACCCTATTGAGTCTTTCTCAACTTCAGATGTTCTTATAATTATGCACAGTAGGATGTTCAGTGTGCCAAAAGCCAAAAGCGGGAAAGGAAAGGATAAAACGAGACAAATGCAGACAATTACAGTTATTGGAATTTATAATGGCCCATACAGATAAGGCGAGGGAAAATGACTTGACTCTAGCATTGGCTAGAGAGTTTTAATTTGGTTTCCCTATCTGCATGGGATTATTTTTTTTTTTTAAAGTAGGATGAAATAATTGCGTTTCCGAACGCATGGTACTCTCTGAGCCTGTTTTTGCTCAAGGCCATTCTGTCTACCAATCCCAGCTAGATCGGGATGGGTAAATTGCTTCAAAAATCCATCTGATTTCAGTTGATTTAAGACTGAAATGCTTAGATTAACCTGGGCTGGTTCATTTCAATGGGAGCATTTGTACCATATCATATGTCATATGATTTGAAATGGTCTTCGTATGTTGAAATTGATCTGAAGCAACGAAGAGAGGCAGAGGTCTAAAATCTTATTCACAAGGGCATTTAAAAGGTTCTTAACAATTAGAGTACATAATTAATACTTTTAGTAGATAAGTGATCAAGTTTGGAAAACCGCAGCTGAAATATTGTTCTGATCCTCCTGTCCTAAAATACTCATTCCATGTAGAGACAGCACAATAAATTTCAACCACAGTTGGAAAAAAAAAAAAAAGATTGCCGTGTCTCAACCACATGAAAGTGCTTTCATTAGGGGGCTTTTTTGAGCTGAACTTGAGTTCTACCAATATGTTTATTCAGTAGGTTTTTCCATGTTTTCTTTTTAAATACTTTGGAATTGTTAAAAATACACTGCTATTAGGGGAGAGGGAGAGAGATAGTATGGAACATGTGGTAATGAACAGAGGGTAAGGGATTTGTGGAGGAAGAGTGAAAAAGAAAGGCTATTGCAAGTGTGAAAATGGAGAGAGTAAATTGGAGGAGGAGGAGTTTTAATTAATTTATACAGGTGCTAATTTGTAGGACATCTATCTATACATTTACGAGCAAGTTAAGTTGGCTGAGCCAACTGGCATTAAATGTGTTAACTCTCCCTAAAATAACAAGAAAGCTTTTCCCGACGTTAATAAGATGTTCAGAGGGAAAAAAATGGAGCCAATTCTAATGCACTAATGTATAAGTTAAGCTTGCGGAAACAGAATCAGTGTGTTTGACTCTTTGCAAGGCTCATCATCACTAAATCACACCCAAGGCTGTCTGACAGTCATAGTTTGTATGACTTGCTGAAGATGCGATCAGATTGAATCCATATGGTTAATAGAAACCTGTATGAAATGAAACAATTGCACTAAAGAAGAAAATGTACCCAAAAGGTAGTATTTTTCTAGCTCAAATTTTGTAGCTCCAAAGCCACCCAGGGTCATTTCAAAATGAGACGGACCGCAAAAACATTTAATAATAAAGAAAATAAATAAAAACTTGTAGTGCTGAGCAAGTGACTGTCTTCTTATTTAATGAAAGAGATTTGTGGAGGAAGAGTGAAAGAGCGTCTGTACTCATTAACGAATGAATAAGGTCCCTTTTTTTATTTTGCCAATATATTCAAATATCTCTTATATTGTTCCAGAAAGAAGAATAATGATGGTTGTGCATGCATTTAATTCCACACATTACTATTCCACCTAGGAACCTTAAAAGAATCTAACTGTTTAGCATCAGAAAGAATACTTCTGTTCTTTTGACCTCCTGCGTGAATTTTTTTTTTCTTCAGTTGGATTTCCTCCAGGCAAAATAAAAGCACAGAATAAAAAAAATTGGGAAAAAAGAAGTAAGGTGGGCAGAATATGCCTCTGCACTGCATAAAATTCCACTCTAAGCTATTTTACCTAGATCAGGAGAAACCTACGGGTTGAAATTCTCTGAGGACCGTTAAGAGCCGTAGTGGCACAGTGGTTAGAGAGCAGTATTAACTCTGCCCATAGCCAGGAGTTTGATCCCGAGCGGCTCAGGTTGACTCAGCCTTCAGTAAAGATCCAGATGGATGGGGCCAATAGGCGGGCTCTGTAAAGTGCCTAGAGAGGGCTCTAAAAGCAATACGAAGCGGTATGTAAGTCCAAGGGCCATTGCTAAGGTGGCTTGAACCAGAGGTGTTCGCGGGAGAAAGCTTGGAAAGGTGCTACGCGGTTGAAGCCTTTCTGAAAAAAGGGGTTGGGCTTCCGTCACTGTCACGGCCACTAGTCTCCCTTTTGGGATTCCCGCTTCACCACCCGTGATGGTCCTGATGTGTACCGATTCTAGTAGAAGATCAGGGACATGAAGGCAGGAGAAACTGGAAATAACCTGTATAAGTCTCGAGAATGACTCTGGTAAGAAAAGAAAAGCCAGAGGGAGGGGAAAAAGCAGAGGTGGGCTTAGAGTTAGTGCTATAGAATGTAGAGGAGCCCAGATTTAGGGCCTGGAAAGTGAATTCTTGATTTGCAATGCTGCAGCTGATTGTGATGGTAATAAAAGAGGCAATCAGGATTGAATTTCATAGGTGTCTTTATTAAAAGTTGTTCTGAAGCCAGGTATTCAATAAAGAATGGAATATTCAAAAGCTACATTATTGGATTTCTCACTTGCTTGCCTCGGGTGTTTGTAAAGGTGATGCACCAGAATTTTTCAATAATTATGGCATCTCGGAAGCACCCAAAGTTTCCAAACCTTTTGTTAGGCTAACTTTGCTTTCTGAAAGCAGAATGATGGGGCAGCTCTGTGGTTTGGAGCCATAGAGGAGGAATCTTTTTCTCTCATGCCAAACAACCTGAAAATGTTGCCCAGGAAGGTGATGATAATTTGATTATCTTCACACTAAATTACTCATTAATTTCAGAGTTACATCCAGCTGCCCATTTTAAAGAAAAAAATATGCTGTTATGGTATATACTCACAGGTAGTCCTCGACTTACAACAGTTAATTTAGCGACTGTTCAAAGTCACAATGGCACTGAAAGAAGTGACTTGTGACTCACATTTATGACATTGCGGTAATCTCAGGATCATAGGATCCCCTCTTGTGACCTTCTGATGAGCAAACTCAACGGGGGAAGTCAGATTCACTGGACAATGATGTTAGTAACCTAACAACTGCAACGATTCACTTAACGACCGTGAAAATATAGTTCATTCTGGCCTGGATCCCCTTGGATAATTCTTTCCACTATCAGCCTAGTCTTCTTGACTGTCATATCATTGTCACAATTTAAATGCATGACATTAGGAAAACGCCAGTGACCGAGACCCCTCCTCCTGAAAGATTAGATGTCATCGGAGATGCAAGTGTAACAAGAGGATATTATTTCCCGAATTAAGACTCCTCTCCTTCTGTTACCTCCAAGCAGGAAGATATTTTTCATTATCAGCTTTCAGAAAGAGCATGTCATTCATCAATCATAAACCCCAACGAAACGCCCGGAATCTGACAGGTGTGTCACGTGAGGAGAAGCTCGGGGCGGTAGCAAAGGGAAAACAATACGCCTGCTGTTTGTGGAAATGCTAGTGTGGAAGAGAGATCGACAAAGTGCCTTTTGCTTCCTTTCGTTCAATTTCCAAGCATCACCCCTCCCAAAAGAGCAAAAAGTTAAACCAGGATTTCTTTATTTGCTCGTTCGCTTTGCTCCCTAAGCCCAGGATTCGCGAGGGGCATTTCTCCTTTTGACCTCACCACGTCTCCCTGGGAATGATGACAGCTTTCGCAAGCCGAGTTTCTGACATGTTGGCGCTCACCGCAAAACTGAAGCCTCCCTGAGAAACATTGGTGTGGCTGCAGTGCTCCAGCCACTGGCCTGGGGGTTCACCTCTGGGAACGGGGCAGGATTTCCCCTCTTTGTCAGTCAATCCTCCCTTCTCACAGAACATCATAGCCGGTCTCTCTCTCTCTCCAGCCGCCTTTAATAGACGTATTTGTCTAGATTGCTTACTTAGGGGAGATTGCACTTTTCTCATGCTCTGTGAGTTCTTCGAGTTTTTAAAGGTGTATAAAACAAAACCACGTGCAATTTGAAATATCCTTGTGTTGTCGGCCAGGTTCATCTTTTGCCAGCAAATCGCTTCTTTTCCACAGGCAGCAACGGGCACCACTCTCCACCCCCAGCTGTGGCAGTAGAAGAGCTTGTTGGGGGCCAGAGGCTGACTCTGCAAACCGCTTAGAGAGTGCTGTAAAAGCAATATGGAGCGGTATATAAGTCTAAGTATATTATATTATATTTTATTATAGATTATTACATCATATCATATCATATATATGTCTAACAAAAACATATGAAGAACGGTTGCAGGATTTGGGTTTGGCTAGTCTAGAGAAAAGAAGGACTAGGGGGGACATGATAGCAGTCTTCCAGTAATTGAGGGGCTGCCTCAAAAAAGCGGGGGTCAATCTATTCTCCAAAGCACCAGTGGGCAGGACAAGAAACAATGGATGGAAACTAAACGAGGAGAGAAGCAACCTGGAATTAAGGAGAAACTTCCTAACAGTGAGGACAATCGACCAGTGGAACAGAAGTTGCCTGCAGAAGTTGTGGGTGCTCCATCCCTGGAGGTTGTTAAGAAGAGATTGGACAACTGCAATGTTGTCTGAAACGGCGTAGGGTCTCCTGTGTGAGCAGGGGGCTGGACTAGAAGGCCTCCAAGGTCCCTTCCAGCTCTATTCTGATTGATTGAAATGCTGTTGCTATTGCTACCTGGAACAAGAAACCCAACGCTTCAGTTTCAGAAGACAAGCATAAAGCAATGAGCTGCTGGATCTTGGAATAGCCAGTTTAATTTCTCACAATATGTAACCGGGACATTAGTTGAAGTCATTCTGGGAGATTAAACTGGCTGCTTTTCAGAGGCCACGGAGTGGAGCTGCTTAAAGCATTGTCACAGCGCACTGAGGTTGAAGATCCATCAGGCTGCTCTGCATACTTTCCCATAGACCCATTCAATTCAGTGGTTCCCAATCTCTGTGTACAGATTAATTTTTACAGATGCATTAAAATAATTGAAGAGTTTAATCATTTTCAAAAGGGAAAAAAATGGTACCTCTCATCTGAGTCAAACCCACCTTATATGTCTCCCAGATACAACCATACTCCTCTTTCAGATGGGAATTCTTGCAACATGTCATTTTTTGTTATAGTTCAGCCTTACTGGATCAAATATTGTTACAAATTCTAACCCTTAACCCAAAATGGGTTTTGAACAAACAAGAAAATATATTTATATTTCTGGAATCATTTTTGTTTCATTTTTTTTTCATTTTTATGACTCTGCTTTTTGAGGGGAAAGTGAAAAAAGGAAATATATCTACACTTACCTATTTGGTAATAGAGAAATCCTTTCATTTTATTTTATTTGTAAAATGAAGCATGTAGTCATTTGGGTTTATTACAATATTACCATGGTTTAAAGGAAAAATGATTGCTGCCTATAGGATTGTTCAGTGGAAGTTTTCAAGGAATAGAAAAGGGGTTTGTTTGTTTGTTTTCTTTTAAAATCAGGATGGAGCTGATGGAACAGAAGGTATCTGGTGCCTCTTTCATGCATCAAATATAATAAACCACATGCATATGATAGATTTTTTAATTGAAGAAAAAGAGTACTCAAATCAGATATCTAAGTGATCAAATTTTAACACAAGACATTTATTATGAGTATCAGTCAAGGAAAAAAGTCTTTTGATCTCTTTCCTAATAACAACAACAAAAACAGTACCACCTGAGCACCATTGGTATTGACAAATTCACCATCAGTCAATTGTAGAAGGCAGCTTTGCTCAGAACAGCTTACATTCTGTGACGGTACCTCTAACACCATCAAACTTCCCCATCTGCCTATCCCAGGTCCTTGGCAAGGACTTGATAGGTGATAAAAATGCCAAATCCAGTCTGAACATCTGGCTGTGCGATGAGCCATAATCAATGAAGCTTATATGCTGCCCAATTCTCAATGAATGGGTGACTTGCAACAAACAAATACATTACAATGAAATCAATAGCAGTGAGAAGGTGTACTCCCAGGATCCTAAGAGGTGACCTGGTTTCACTGAAGGATCCTTGCAACTCTGCAGGATTGAAGTAGCCAGGTAGATGTGATGGAAGTTTCTTTCCAGGTGGCTTCTCAAAGAACTATGGCATGCAGCACTTGTAAACCAGCACCTTGAATTATACCTGGAAAGAAACTGGCAATCAGTGCCGCTACGAGGGGTCCTGAGGCATGCCCTTTGCTGCTCCTGCCGTTGCAACTGAAGTTCTGTGAGGCCTTCAAGGGTGGCTCCAATTAAAAGAAAGAGCGCAAGAATGTCTATAGCCTGTGTCACGTGAATGTCTGAATCAGTCTGACAGCCTGAATGGAACTGTGTCCCGATGTCAGCTAAGTAAGCAACTTGATTGTCTTCCATTTAGTGTGGAAATAGAGGACCATCTTATGTCCTGGATCTTAGAAATCCAGAGAGAATCTTAGAGGAAAGAGAAAGAATCTCTTCATTAACTACAGTCAGTCACATTTGACTGAAATGGTATAGAGTTTCCTGCCTGAGCAGGGGGTTGGACTAGAAGACCTCCAAGGTCCCTTCCAGCTCTGATATATTCTGTATTATAGATCTGATGTTCTCAATGCAGACTTTGTAATGCTGTATTGAACTGTATCCAATGAAACATGATATCTAACGCATAATACCTTTTGACATACTATTTCCTGACTATGCCTGTACTGGGCCCAAGTAAATAAATATGCAGACACCGCCCCCCCCCCAATAGATTCTCGCCCATATAGTGTAAATAAAAGCAATTATAAGCTTATGGCAATGAAAGGATATGGAAACCAATTGGTTGCATTTTATAGACCCAGCTTCAGTTGGAAGCATGGGCACCTCCCAGGCATATAACCTCACACATAATTGTAGGAACATTTTGCATCCTTATATGTTAAAATATAAACCAAGGGAAACCAAAGTATTTATCCCATTTCATTGTAATTTTCTGGTCAGTGCATTCCGTTTGGATGTGGTGTTTGGTTTAGCCTTTTCCAGAGTTCAGAATTCCTCTGGAGGTTTGAGTCAAGTCCTTTTTTGCCCAAAGTGTTTGGGATTTTCCATGGCCTCCTCCTTTTTGTTCCCTGCTTTTAAAGTCTGCCAAAGTCCATGGCTTTAAAACAATGATAAACAAACGGACCCGAAACCAGATATGTCAAACAGGATAGCCTCTCCGGTTCCCACACACAAAAACCCTTGGGTGTGCCAAGAATGTCTGTCAAAAGGGAGTACGTGGTCTTTAAAAATCACAGATTCCACAGTATTTGGTGGACTCCTCTTTGGTGACCCACCACTACCAAAATATTAACGGGGAAGGCATGCAAATACCCTTAGAGCTAATTCTACCCCACGATGGATGATTTTTTTTAAAAGCCTCTGTGAAATACAGAATCCTTTTTCTTATCAGCATGGATCTTGTATGGATCTTCCAAAATGAGCAGGAGGATCAGGGAGAAGAAGAAGAATGTGGGTCTTATCTCAACTGGTGATAGAAAAACCAATAAATTCCTCCCCTCCCCCAAAAGCCGAGGATGATTTATGAAGGGCAACCCCTTTTATTTATACCATTATATTTTTTTTGCAAGAAGGATTACGGTTGATTTAAAGTGTGCATCTGGAAGAAGAGGCAGGAAAGAGAAAGGAAGAAGGAGGACAAGAATGTGGAGAGTTTATTTTTATGTTTGACTTGAGGGAGAGGGACTTTCAGTTGAGGATAGAAAAGCAATAAATCTTAGCAACAAGAGTATCCCTATCTCGGTGACAGAAAGTTTGTCTGACATGAAGAGCATTGCAGTCTGAAGCACTGGCATATCATATGAAATAAGTCTGCATGAAAAATATAGAACTGAGCATGTCAGTTAACTACCCTGGTACGAAAAAGATTTTTTCTTTAATTTTCTCCACGGAAGCTCAACTCTCATAAGAATTCATCTTTCGAAACTCAATGTAAGCTGAGGTCCAGCATTATGGTACAATCTAACTCTTACATTATTTGCTATTTCAGACATGTTTCTGTGGTCTCTTCTCCATTGTGGAAATTGTTTCCTGGGAAAATCTGGACTGATATGTTTTGCTGAGTCTGCATGTAACAGAAGCAAATTAAAAACATTCCTGCATTGTTTGCAGACAAATTCTACCTGGATACGTTTTCCATTATTATGAATTTCGAAATAATTCGTGGTATTCTATAGACAGTAAAACATGTAAAGGAATTGATCCCACTGTCTTCCTGGACATGGCACTGAAAACAATTAATCGGATGCCTCTTATTTTTCCCATTTAGAGGGAAAAAATCCAGATTGGACTGAGACTGGTTTTAGAATGACCCTCATTTTTCATTATAAGTTGCATGCCTCTTTCTCGCAAAATTGCAAGAGATTTGTTTTTTCAGCAGATGCTTTTTCAGGATCCAGGCTGAGATGGTGAAGCAGCAGGAAGATTGAAAGTAGGATGTTTCTGTTAGACAAACTTCTTTTGTTTTAAACAAATGTGATTTTGTTTTTCTCCCATGAAGAAATCAGGTACCTTGTTGGTATTTTCCTTATAGTAAGCACAAAGTAACTGAAAGGAAACAGGCTATGAAAAATCACCATGGTAGTAAATTATTTCCATCTGCAAGTCCTGTAAATCGTGTGGACATAAAAAGAGAAGCTCCAGTAAGAGCTCCAGAGACTCATCTCTTTGGATGCAGGGAAGTTCATCTTCTGAGGACTTTATTCTGGAGCCAAGATTAAGAAACACAAAGTCATAACTCAGGAACTGGACCATGTCAGAGCAATTGTACCATGCAAATGTACTCCTTCCTTTCCATGATTGCTTTTATCTTAGGGAAAAAAAACACTGTTTCAGGAATCTGCAAAATAAGCAACCCCAAATGCGAGCCCTTTCATATTCATTCTTCCTTCAAAGGCAACTTGTGACCTTCTGCAAAAGACATTGGGAGGCTCTGAAGAAGCCGTTCTTCCTACCCAGCAGATTATCATGATGGCTCGCCAAAGGCACTCGCTTGGGAATACCTCAAGAAGGGGCTACTGCCATACGCAGCTGTCACACGACAAAAACCATACAGCCCCACCTAAGACCATTCTGAGGCCTACTTGCAAGCCAGAACCACTTCACTGGGCCCCAAATACACATTTTACATACAGCTCATAGCCACATTCTAACTTGGACCATGCTGAATCTGACAAAGGACTTCTTTGACTCCCACTTGGCCGCTGAAAACTCCCTGATGATAACAGTGCAGGGAAACAACATACACACGATTTGCATTGTTCTGGGAGATTGGTTTCCATTTCTGAGTTTCACCACAGGCCTGAGCTTACCGGCCAGTCTTCCATCCGAGTCAACTAGACTCAACCTGGTTTAGCTATTGCCTGGTAACTAAAAGGTGGATTAGGTTGCACCTTAGGGCTTCAAGCCAACATCACTTTGAAGCTGTGTTTCTCAAAACAAAAAAGCACACCCACACTTTTAAAAGAAACCAAAGGAGCTGTTTTATTGCCTTCGCCTCATTCCAAGTTCTTCTTCTTCAAAGTATTGAAACTTTGAATCAATATAAATAACAAGAACACAACTTCACTTTAAGCAATTAAGGGAAAGAACCTATATCAAAATGGTAACGACAGAAATCTTTAGGATTCAGCCTAAAACATTCATCTTAGACCACATGAAATCATATTGTCCAATCTTGCCTTTGGTGCTTTTTTTAATGTGTTCCTAACATGCTTTTAACACATGTGATGGACCCATTTTATGCTGCCCATGGTGTTCTTGGGGTTGGCAACCTTAGCAAATCTAACAAATAAAAATAAATATTGGCATTCATGGGCACAGAGGTTCCCAGCCTGCTGGAACGTGCAATTGTGTATAGTTTACTCAAAGCGACTCCTATTGAACTGGAGTGGATTGTTCTGTTGATATATTGTTAAATGGACCTGTGTTTAAGCTATGATCATAATGGAATTGTTATTGGAAGTATTGGAGTTGGAAGTAACCGGGATATAGGAGGGCCAGGAAAAGAGAGAAAAACCTTCTCCCAGGCTGATCTCATAAGAGGGGCGTTATTTTCTGAGCTGCAAAATGAAACACAGACATTCTTGAAGGCATGGGTCTTCAAGGAAAGATTGGACACCCCTTTGTCCTGGAACCCCTTTGGTTTCAATTTAATACTTGATCAATTAGAAATCTTTATCTAAGATGTCTAATTACAGCTGTGAGAAGCTAGGCTCTGCTCACTCAAACCTGTAATACATGCAAAAACAAGAGACTTTTTTCTTGCATTATTACCAATGGATTATATATATATTTTTCATCAGCAACACCAAGTAGGTTATGTGTTTCGTTGGTGTTGCTGATGAAAAGGGAGAAGAACCCGTGGCTTAGTGGTTAAGATAACAGCCTGCATTGCAGGCAACCCGG
>JANHFL010002717.1:21887-42543 GCA_032468155.1 Oxyrhabdium leporinum | reverse complement strand
AGATAGATAGATAGATAGATAGATAGATAGATAGATAGATAGATAGATAGATAGATAGATAGATAGATAGATACCTTTACTTTTACATTTATTATAAAAACAAGCAGTTGTGCTTGGATGTTAAAATGTTAGACCTTTAGCACTAGAACTTTTACAAATTGTATTTGGAAGTTGACCCCACTTAGACTCAAAAATAGCAAATGTTATCTTATATTTCTTGATTGCTAAATAGGAAGCCGCAATAAATTCTTGCTAAATCTGAAGAAGTCCCAAATCTCTGTAAAAATAGCATTTCCACATTCTATGGATTATTTCTAAATAACCACTATAAATGGGAGCCAACTTTAATTCTTTCACCAAGTCTCAGTAGAATTGAATGTAGAACAAATAATAAATTAAAACCATGTCCATCCGCGTTTGTAAACCCATACTGAAAACAATCTTCCCTAGCTTCTAAACTTTACCAAGTAACACTGTTTGCTTCCCTTGATCAAATCCTGGTAACAGGACTCTTTCAACAGATATGACTATTTTGTCTTAAGGTATTACCAGCTTGGTATGAAATTATTAGCTACATTCTCAGATCTTGTTAATGTAAAAGATTTCTAGTTCACAGAAAAATCCAAATATGTTAATTATTCTGTTTTTAGGTGCAGTGTAAGTCAAACGTTTTGAAAATAATCAACTAATTTTTCATGGGAATGTGGACCTCAAGGACACAGGCTTCATCTGTTTTTGTATAAAGACCATACCTATTCTCCAAAGCACTTGGGGGCAGGACAAGAAACAATGTGTGAAAGATCATTCAAGAGACATCCAGCCTGGAACTAAGGAGAAATCTCCTGGCAGGGAGAACAATTAATCAGTGGAACAGCTCCCCTCCAGAAGTTGTGGGTTCCTTAGAAGAGACTGGACAGCCATTTGTCCAGAGCTGGACAAGAAGACCTCCAAGGTCCTTTCCAACACTATTCTTCTATATTCTATATTCAGTACGCTATGATAGCAACAAGTGTGGAAACAAAATAAATCAGAGTTTGTTTTACTTTCTTTTCCCTACACTCATTTTGGTATCTAATGATCCAAGGCATTTATTTTCTTTTTCCTATTTTAACTTTATCTGTATGTATCTTAAATTTGTCCCAACACACAACTGAGAAGTTTTATTCAGCAAGGTTGAAGAGTATCTATGCTGAGGATGTGAAACATAAAATTAATTGCCGGGTGGGAGATGGGAAAATGTTGTTTTCTATTCTTTACTTTTCTTTTTGAAAAATGACCTTGTGTAAGGCAAAAGGAAAGAGGGAAAGAGAAACAGGGGAGAAACGTTTATCAAATTATCCAAGGCCATCTCTAGGGGAAAAAAAGGGCAATGTGTATAAAACATCTTTTGATGACAAGATAAACATCAAGAATAAAAATAATCATCCATAAATTTATGACACAAATATTCAATATTAAAAATGTTTAAATAGTTATCTCTTTATTCTAAGTGTATGGCTTAGGCAAGGACACCTCTATACCTTTTGAGAATGGTTATATTTATTTTTCTCATTGGGCAGAAAAATAATAATTGTCAGTGTTAGAGATTTTAGGTGTTCCTATCTTGTTAACAAAAATGTTTAAAAAAAGAGAAAAAAATAGGGAATCTGGGTTTCATTTTCACACTACATTTGTAAGATATACCACACTCTCTGCTTTATAGAATTAGCACATATGGATAAAATCACCTGAATCCGTTGCAAAAACTCAACAAAGATCTTTTTTTAAAAAAATCCTTGGTGTCATAAACTATTGACATGTTATTTTGCAAGAGTTCCTGCTTTCAGTTCAAAGGAATAAAATAGGAAATTGCAGCAATACGGAGCTGTAGAGAAATATAGTGAAGCTAATCTGCTTCTCCCTTTCTTCTTCCTTCCTGCCTGTTCTTGAGGTGAAGCTCAGAATGATCATAGAATCATAAAATTCTTTGTTGGTCAAGTGTGATTGGACACACAAGGAATTTGTCTCTGGTGCATAAGACCACAGTGTACATATAAACAGAAAGTAGTAAGTCATAGCTCATAACAAACAACAATTGATAAATCATAAGACACCAACAGGGAAGAGAGTGGTGAAATGATCATACTTAAGGGCTCTTAACATTCTTCTAAAAAGGGACACACACACACACACACAGCATACTAGCTTTTCATGTTCCCATGTTCAAACTCGGGAAGATGATTGACAATTTTGAAAGATGACAGCAGAAGTGCTTTGAAATCCATGGCACGTAGTATAGTAGTTTCTTTAAAGTAGCTTCTTTACTACAGAGGAAGAAGTTTTTCAACTGGAGGGATATTCAACCAGTTCTCTATCCCGCAGGATAAATCCAACTAGAGAAGTACACACAGCAAATAAAGCAGGCCAAAAGGGAATAGGTTAAAAGGCAAACACCAGTTGATGGATTTCTTCATTTTTGCTAAGGTTATAAAGATCCTTGTCATATCAGAGTTAACCTTCCTTCATTTGGTTGGAAATCAGGCAAATTGGACATTCGTATCTAATAGCAAAAATAAAAAGGGTGGCATTATCTAGCTTATTTTTCCATATACATATTTTAAACAGAGAAGAAAAAGACTTTTGAAGCTTAAAATCTAAGTATTTTTCCCCCACAAAATGTTATCTGTCCCAGCTCACCAACGCAAGAATATCTGCAATATTAGATACTTGTGTGTTGTATGTGTTATGCTATGCAATTATCATATTTTCTGCCTATTTTCCTCTTGCACCTTCTTGCTTTTATTTCTCCTTGATTCATATTCAACAACACTCCAACTGTTTCTTAAACGGGCTATATAACCCATGGAACCTTCTTCCAAAATAAGCCTGTTAAGTTTTTAAGGAATCATCCTAAAGGCTATTATTCCAAATGCATTTTATCTCTTTTAAGTGACTTACAGCAAAGTAATGGCTCACACAAGCTACCACAATGCCTGTATTAAAGCAGGCATTGTTAACTTTCCGTTCTGCTCCTGTTCAATGTTCCTCTGCTGTAGTATTTCTTTAGTACATTCGTAGCATGTGGAGTGAGTGGCACAGGTTCCTTGCACTGTTATGCATTTAAATGTCACAAAAGCAGTCTGGGATTTTAGAAAAAACCCTGAAATTGGCTAAAGTTTAAGGCAAATCATAATCCCAATGTCCTATATATGTATTTATGAAACGCTCAGGAATTTTGTTCATAGGTTCCCATCAAGAGAAATCCAGGCTCACTTTGGTGAACTGCTAGGGGAACTTTGCAACCCATATTTTTCAGTGTTTCACACATACTAACAGGAACATACTTTGTCACACACTGTTTTCACAGCAAAGAGCCCTGCCTGATGTTTGATGTTAAACTATACTTAAAGGCAAGATGAAACTGTACATTTGGAAAGACTATAAAATACATTTGTAATATAATACCAAGACTGTGAAGCTAACTCTTCCCTTAAAAGCATTTTAATAAAAAGGAATTAAAGGCAAAGGAATTAAAGGCATCTGAATAAGTAAAATAATCCATAAAAACAATATCCTTTCAGAAATGTAAGTATGCTAACCATGCGTACGTTCACTTGTACCCATCCGAGGGCCGAGAGAAAACTTCCTGAAAGAAGACAGATTTTAACAAGATACTGACCGAAGCCAGAGTGGCCTTTCCCCCTCTTTTTGGAACCCAGGGAGCTGCCTCCCTCCCATACAGTCCATAAATCTGGACTAATTATTAGTAAATAAGAACGTTCCTCTTCGGTCTACCAGGTGAGAGAAAATTTGTCTTGCTTCCTAGCCTAGATTTATGTTTTGGATCACTTCCCTCATTTTGGCAAGAATCAGTTCCCCACATTTTGGCAAGACTAACCGGAGCTTATCTGTTTCATTCTCCCATGCTGTCTAATTTCAGGCAGAAATCCAATCTTTAATTTTGTAGGAGAAGGAGTGGCGGAATCAAAAGAGAAATCGGCTTAGAATCATTACATGGCCACAAATGGACTAAGTTCAACCCCTCTTGACTTCCACCGAACCTTCCCTAGCACCAAAACAGAGCAGAGCATTAGTTGAGTAGATTCCTGTGCACGGGGATGAGTGATAATCGATCAGTTTACCTGAGACTTCACCTGTGGTCTTAGTCTTTCATGCCTGACAAGTTCCCTTCTTTGCAGCCAAGCGAATCTGATACAGGGGGGATCTGCAAGGGCACGATCAAAGCCTCACCCCTCTTTGCGTACGTGGCACACGGGGCACACGGGAAAAAGGGCAGGACTTTGGTTGGACGCTCATAGCTAGCACCTTGACCTTTATGGACCCCTCCTCTGTAGAGCCTCGCATTTGCGTCTGATAAATGCTGATTGTTCTTTGGAATACACTGTACATCCTGGGTTACCGTCGTCATAAAAATTATTCAAGCATACCTCAGACAATTCCCCCTGAGAGAAACCTTCCTGCAGGACATTCAATTACCTTGCAGTATTTGCAAGTGGCATTGGACCATCTTGTAGTCCTTCTTCACAAAGAGCATTTAAAAAAATAAATAAATAAGGAATTAGACATGCCTTGTCCTTGAAGTGACGTGATACAGGGATAAAATCACCCCATCGCAGACGGAAGCAGGCATGAAGAGCCAAACCCTAGTGTGACCTGGCCTTCAAAAAACAGTAGGCGATGGACTGATCTGAGAGCGGAGTTTCCCATCACAGAAGGACCTAATCAAGGAATGTAAAGAAAGCCCCTCACGTCCCATCCCTTCTTTAGAGCGGCGCACCATTTTTTTTATTCACCTGCCTCTACATGTTCCCTGGAAGGATCCGGCACATTCGAAGCATTCCGAGGATTGATGACTGAATTTCTGTAGCTGGCCATCTCACTTGCCTGTAACTAAACAATCAGTATAATTTATCCATTACAGGAGTTAAAAACAATGGCAAACTTCCCCATTTGTTTCTTGGAATCTACGTAGGGTTTGCTCTGATTAGTGCTGGGATGGAAGATCACCAGGAAATAGGTGGGAGAGTTGAGAGTCCTCCCAGAAGCTATGACTCACTGTTGCCTTCCATTGAGTCATCGGAAGACGTATCAAGCAGCCCACCTTGTGGCGGGCCTTTCTTTTTCAGTAGACTTTTTAAGACAACCAGTGTCCTCGTTCTGAGCTTTAGTAGTGACCTCAAACAACTTTAGTGATGTCCTCACACAGCTACATTTCACAGAAATGACCTTTGCTTTGTTGTTTCTTTTTTCTTTCTTTTTCCTAATCTTTTCAGCCACCGGGAAAAAATCCATATCCTGCAGCAAACTTCGAGTGAGGTTTACAGTTCATGAAATCCATCTGTCTCTCATTGAGAAGATTTTAGAGAATAAATGCTTCTAAATGCTGTGATAACATAGACACGTAGACGGTGCTGAAGAAGTAAATGCAGGAAACGGGTAATCAAACTCATATGTAAGATGTATCATTTAAAAAAAATGTTTTATTTAATTAAAGTCACAGGATCAGGAGATGGAAATCTGGTTGCAGTTCTAAGTATGGACTGCAAAACCAAATGCTATCCCTGCACTGGATATTTTCCTTGTTTTCACTGTACAGCTTAATATCATAGAAATAGATCTATGGCTTATAAGCTATTTAAAAACCTTTGGATTGTGTCTTGTTTTTTGACTGCTAACACATCTAAGATCCCTGAAGAGCAACATTGAAGAGGAAGGCAACCAATTTTTATTTCCTGAGCTAAAAAGATGAGCAAAGAAACTCTACTGCCTTCTTCACTAGCATTATAAGTTTTTCAGAACTTCGAATGATTACATGTTAATATTGCATTTCATTAGCCATGGGTTGACGTATGAGTAAGTGTTAATTTGGGGGTGTTTTTATTTTATTTATTTTTAATTTTGATGGGACAGATATTACCAGTGGGCTTATATGCATGGTGGTCTCCATGTTGCCATTAAAATGTTTTTTTTACCATAATTACATGGGCCACCCAAGGACCACCCATACAGATGGCTTTCCTGGTGACCTGCGGTCTCTTTCAAACTTAAATACAAACATTAAAAACAATTAAACGTATCAAGAGATTGTATAGAAAGATAGAAAGACTGAGATAGCACTTATGCTATGGACAACCTCTATCACACAGCCCTGGTTGTTTTTAACTCCAAACTGGTCATTGTCTCTTCAACTGGTTGGTTCAAGCTGGTTGGTTGGTCCATTCCCAGCACTTTAACCTTGAGGTGGAGTCTCTGGAAGATACGAGTTGTTAGTCCGTCCCCCCCATCCAGCCCCCTCCCCCATAGTTCATGGCAGACTGGCAGCTAGTGAATGTGAAGCTCGAGCGTATGATAGCAGTTCTGACTGCTTGTGTTATTTTCATCCAATCTGATCTTGTATATTTCTTCAGAATCATAATGTCAGCTCCTGTGCTATCCCGCTCACACACACACACACACGTGATGGTGGTTTAGTGGGTTTATTAATATTCCCCAGCACTTCCGTCCACCAAACCCCCAGAACTGTCCCAATTAAGTCCAGTCCCAAAGCAGACCAGTGCTGGTCCACAGAGCAATGGCCAATGAATCCATAAGGAAAATTAAATCCACAGCACAAGGCTCAATCCAAAGTCAAGGCACGATGTCAATCCAAAGCAAGGCAGGGATCACAACGACCAGAAAAGGCACAGCTAGGAAATGCACACTGTCTGCTGTGCTAAATAGCCAGCTTCTGGTGCAGCCCATCAAGAGGGGTGAGGTTGCCTCCTCGTGAGTAATCTGGATGACCTTCTCTGCTCCTGCCTTTTCTCTGCCTTATGTGGTTTTCGATCAGGTGCAGAAGGCAGTTCCTCCTCCTCCTCCTCACTGACCAGCTCCAGCCGTATGCTTTCCCCACCTGGATCCTTAGGGCTGTCCCGTCACAGCTGTGCTTCAGCCAAATCCCTCTCAGACGGTTGCTTGGAGCCATTGGCCAACTCCCCTTCAGACGTGCCTGGGACTAGGCCATCCTTCTCTGAGCTGACATCTGGAGAGGCATCTGGGGAAGCATCCAGAGGAGTTACCCCAGCTTCCAATATCTGTTGCTTCACCACCTCTCCAAGTCACAAATTATGGATATTGATTGGCTCTTTGGCTCATGAGCAAGAAAAGATATCACTAAATACAGAGAAATGAAGGCCTCGGTGATGAGCACTGTGTCTGCAAGTAATTAAAACAAATGGATAGACCAGGCTAGGAAATCAACTCTAATTAAAAAATAATTTTTATTGAGATCCTCTATTAACAGAATCTTCCAAGTCTGATTGTTCTGTGTCTCGCCACCCTTCTTACGCACTCCACTGAATCAGGTCAGCCTCTGCCTGAGGCACTTCCAAACGTTGTCTCATTTCTAGAACTTAAAAAAACGTTTCAACCCCTTTTACCTAGGAGAACATTCTTGCTTATTTCCATCAAGGTCATCTTTCGTACTCTCTACAACAGTTTTGTCATGCGAAGTAAGCAAACGTGTTGCAGAACAAGCAGAACTTTTGACGCAAGAGGGTAGCAAGAACAACATCATGGAAACCTTGGAAGGAGCCAACAGAACGATGCTTAACAACGAAGAACTTAAAGAACAATTAGAAAGTTCAGAAGAATCACATATGACTGGAGAAAACGCAGTTCATGGAAAGAACATAAGAAGGACTTCTGGTTCCCCCGCCCCCCAGGTTGCAGTAATAATAACACTATTGACTAAAGATTAGGGAAGCCAAAAAAGCCAAAATGTGGCAAATGGATGTACAAGGAAGGGTCCTTTCCTGTTTATTGTTTTGATCTTGCAGTCATCTTGACTCTTCTGATCGCCCACCCCTTAAGTTGATCACTGACCAAAATTAATAAAATCTAATCTAATGTGAATCCTCCCATGCGCACCCCTGCCAAAGATATTAAATTGATTTACGTGCTGTTTCATTAAACGATTTTCACATGCATCTTGTCAGAGCTTCAATATGGGTTCCTTTTCAGTGTATTGAATGAAGGGTGATTAAATTGCCATTCTGTAAACAAAAACTCACATTCATCTACATTTCCCTCTAAAAAGGGCACGGCAGAACTAATGAGTTTTAGCCCAGCACTCAGAAGGTTAAATAAGGTTAAATCCTGGCACTGTTCATTATTCTGCCAGCTAAAGCCCTTGATATTTAATATACTAATAAAACCAAGCGAACCTTGGAAGCTTCTTGGTTAATAATCACATCTCTATTGCTGCTTTGTATCGCAGCCAACATCCTCTTTTCTTAAGTGTTCTGTTTCCTTGAAGGGGCTGATTGTGAAAAGCCATTTCAGGGAGGGGAAAAAAAAATCCCCCTTCAGATCTTTTTTTTTAGCTTGTTCCACACCGCCCTGCCTTTATAAATAATGAAAAGACAATAGCAGATCTAAAATTAGATCTTAGGAGTTCAGACTTCATTTGCAAGAATAATGTGCCATCCTTAGTTTGGTTGCTCTATTTCCTGAGCTCATCACGGTCTTAATCGGAGAGATCTTTTGCTCTTTTGACAGAGGGAATGTAAGGCAGCGGAAATGTAATCGGCAGATGGATCCCTGCTCTAATTGTTCTTGAGAGAGTCACATTGTCACTGTGGAGATTAATAGTAACCCAGCTTCATTTGGCTCTTTTCCCATTGTTAAGGGCACTGGAATAGCTTCGGTCCTGAGCTGCAGGCTGGAAACAGATGAAGGTTTGGGGGTTTTTCCTGCTTTCCAGGGGATCTGACCTTAGCCTGCTTATTACAGATTGCTAGCGGGAGGAGAAGACACTTCTTCCCAGCTGGGACTTTGCTAAAAGGGTGAATGAAGCTTCCCCCAACACCGACCAACAGCTTGACCAACAGCTTTACAAACAAACATTGTGCTTGAAAGCTAGCAAATAGGCTTAACTGGACGACTTCGCCTCTAATAGGTCCTTATCTAGTAAATATGTCAGCCTCCACATCAAGGAAGAATTGGTCTGGCTTCCATCAGCAGTGTCCTTTAATAGACCAGCCGGCACAAAATCCACGGATAACGTTTACGTGAGGCCTATGAGTTCTTCAGAAAAGTTAAAATCCTTTCTATTTTATGTAGTACATGAAACCAATTTTGCATCAGCAAACAGGAAAGATCCATACAAACTCAAGATGGCTAAGCCTAAGCAGAGAACGCCTTGCTTTTTCCTGCCCCATCTTTCCAGCACTTTCCTTTCCCTTCTTTCTCCTTTAGACGTCACCGCCTGCTGCCCTGCATTCGGCCTTAAATTATCTCCCTTGGAACACCTCTGCATGCATTCTGTAAGTTTGGGGATGGCCTAACACCGGGGAGCCTTACGGTTCTTGCAAGTTACAGAAGAAGTCCACAGTGTGTCTTCTGGAGGAAGGAGGAGGAAGGAGGAAGAGGAAAGGATAAAGAGGAGGAGGAAGGCTCCACGTACCCCGTTCACTGTTTTAGGTGAGGTGCAGAAAACATTATAGCGTATGATTGGGACCATGGCTGTGCTAGGCATTGAATATTTTTCTTCTAATATTTAAACCCTAGAAGGTTCATTTGTAATACTTCCTCTTATTGTGGAAAGTCTCAAAGGTAACCATAATGATTTTAAAGTAAATCAGTGACGTAATGCATTGTTTTTAAAACCGGGCTTATTTCCTCTGTTTCCATCGCCAGGGTTCAAATCATAACAGAAGCAAAATCAAAGATTTTTTTTCTTTTTCAGAAAGCAAAAAAAAAGCTTGACAATCTATGTAATGACAAGTTTGAAAATCCCGACCTGTTCTCTAAAAACTGAGGCTGTAATTTAAGCGAACTTGGCCAACCTCTCGTAGAGATGAGGTTTTGCAAATGCGTAACTGAAAAAGACTTGTGGTCAAAAACTTGATCCGATCCAATTTCTATTTCAATTTGCTTTCCAGTTCTCCAGGGTGACTATGGGAAAGGCAAACAGAACTTGACTATCACTGGACGCAAACTCTGTTCGCGTGTGATGTTGTGCTTGGATCTTCTACCCAGACCTCCAATTACAGTTCTGAATTGGCTTCTCCGTGGGAAACACTGAAGAAAAAAAGCAGGACAGATTTTAAAATAAAACCAAAGTGGGATGCTATGCGCAATTATTTAATGGAACTAGCTTTGCTCTGGGTGGGGAAAGATGTCACCTAAACTCTGATGGAACGCGCACTTGGAGAAGCAGAGGGGGAATCTCATCCGCACCACAGTTCCCCAAGGATGAAACCGGTCATTCCAGAGAGCAACTCGGGTCAAGAGACTGCACTGTCTTAATGAGAAAGTTGGGGGGAGGTTCAGGGTAGCAGCACCCTAGACTCTCTCAGCATACATCAAGTAGGTCAGAGGGCTTTACTTTGGCAAGATTCTGTCAAATAAAGGATTGGATTGGATTTCACTGTCTCGCCTTCGGGGTTGGGCCCGACATAAATCCGGCTATTTCTAATGTCTGTTCGAAATGTCTGGCTCACAATAAGCTGGTCTTAATTTATCCCATCTTCACAGTACTGTTGGGTTGGAGTGGACTGTAACTATCAGGACACAAGCAAGCAAATATCCTTGCCTCCTATTCCTAGACGGGCGTATTCCTAGATCTTGATGAACAAAATGCTACGCTTTACATATTAGGCACGTTTCTATAATGAATCACAAAATTATGAACGTAGATGACATCACTGTGATTGGAAACCCCTTCAGTTTAAAAGATAGGTTGGTTACACCGAGCAAGATAAATGTACAAATATACTGAACAATGAACAATAATAGTTTGCCTAAGGAAGACCTGTTTTAAACATCAGAAGAGAGGCTATTTAAGGGAAAGGATGCGCCTATAAAATGTTGAAGCTCCTACAAGTCAAAGCAAGTTTCCTAAACAGGCGGAAAAGAAGAGGAGGGGGAGAAAAAAGGTCAAGGCATCAAGAGACAGCGGCCAAAGTAACAATCCTGCTACGGGGGCCCTTCAAAGCGGTTGGTGCAGGAAGAGAACCCCGGGGTGGCAGCTCTCACCTAGTCTCCTGACCAGAAATAAGGGGTCACTTGGTCGACAATGTATAAGTAAAAAACAACAACACAGTTTAAGCAATCGCATCAGGTAGCAGCACCTGGTGGCGACCTTGAAAATAACTCAACAGGGTCGTTCCCATGTGGCTCTCAGAAATCCCCAAAGTGTAGTCTAGACTGGGAAGTTGAATAAACATCCCCAAAGAAGGCGGTGGCAAACCACTCTTCATGACTGCCAAGAAAGTGAGCAGAAACATCCTGGTAGTTACCAGACTGAAGCTCAACTCAGGGGAGTCTTTACCTATTAATAGCGTGACAAGAAACCACACGTCACAACCTGAACTTTGTGGCTTGGCTCTTGGTGCTTTGGAAGACAAGATGGAAGAGAGGAATCTGGGTCTCCTTCACCTACTTGAAGCCAAAACAGCTTCAGTCCCTTCCCACGTCTCACACAATTCAAAACAATGTGCGTAAAAGTTCGGTGCTATTTATTTGTTTACAACTGTGTGCAATCTCCCAGTGTACATACTCTAAACGTTTTCCAGGGATACTGGGGCCGTGTAAATTGATTAGAAAGGGAGGGCCTTTTTTTAAGAAAAATTGTGCTCAGCCGCCAAGATCATTTGAGTCCATATTAAGAAGGAGCCGAAGTGGAAATCACACCTCCTCCGTCTCGGCTCTTCTGGTTCAGCCAGGAGTCCTTGCTGAGCTGTCCTGGAAACAGCTTGGTGAAATCTTCTACTTCCATACTGAGCCCAATTATGCAACTATGTTTGGCTGGTGGTTCTCCCCCCACCCCGCCCCATTCTGCACTTTCCACACATACCCCCAAACACCCACGCCTAAATAAAACAGCTTAGTAAGATTTAACATATTTAAAGAATAACGAATGTCTAAATGATTCCAGCAGGTTCAACTCAAGGCTTCTGCCAAGTAAGATCCTTGACTTAAATTTCAACGAGGAAATGGTTAGTTAAAATGCGAATCTGGTCTGCAGGCCATCTTGTGACAGTGACCACCATGTTTTTATGGGAAAACTGTTGCCTTTTGACAAACCGCAGTGGCTGAGCTCACTCAACAGGCTAAGTGAACAGTAATCCAACAGTCAGAGTAATAAAACACCAAACGACTCAATATTATATGTGAATACAAGTCATTCTTGTCCTGTTCTGCGTAAAAATCTATTTATTGATAGGGTGGGTTACAGTTATCCACTTACTACTAAGTCCGGTTCCAGCCCTCCTGTCCTCCACCGTCTTCCAGAGTCTGCCCAAAGTCATGTTCATTGCATCAGTGACATCATCCAACCATCTCCTCCCTCCCCCTTTCCTTTTGCCTTCCATCTTTCCCAATATCTGGGTCTTTTCCATCGAGTCCTCTCTTCCCATTTGGTGCAAGGAGGGTTATATAGTATCAACTTATCCCCAAATAACCATCTTGTCGGAAGATTGGGCATGGTGGCTCAAAACCATTCATAACCTCCATGACTGACGCTGGACTTGAACCAATCGAGTCTGTAATTATGGCTGGTTCTACCAGGACTGTTTAACTATAGCTGAAGTATTGTTTTTAAACAACGACCAATTTATATTTATCCTTTTGCTTAGTTGTTCTTTTACTGGGTGCAATTTCATTACACTCACTCAATGATGTACCTTACATGTTTACTTTTTATTGTTTGTGCTTGAGACTAACTTAGATCTCTTACCTAACGTCCCCCAAAAACTTTAATTTTGTGTGTGTGCATGCAATGAACTGCCAATCAATGTCCTTTAGTACAGTTACTGATCAGAATTTTTTAGTTTAGTTTTAGTTTTTTTAGTTTAGTTTTAGCAAAGTTCCTTGATGAATGAAAGAGGCTAAATAAAAAAACCCAAAACACCAGAAAATGTGAGTGCATATACCAGAAAAACCTAGAATGCTATAGTCTAAAATGCTAAGAACCTAAAGTATTTAAATGTTGGATATTGGACTGCAGGGCTACTAAACTACTGGAATGTTAAAATACTATCTTACTATTCCGCATAATTGTGTTTTTTTCTGTGCAACATAGCATTTAATGGACTAATATTTGGTACAATTTGTCCATGGTAATATTTAATAATAATTAAAATTTAACTTAAGGCGTGATAACACCCAAATATTTTCTTTTCAAAACAGAGTTAAGGACTAATTTGAGACCTACTGATTTCAATGAATCTGCTGCATTAACCTTGACTAAATTTAAATTCATCATTACGCCTTTTTCAAAACTGTAGTTTCTTTAGGCAAAAACTGAAAGGTGAAAGAGCAGCACAAACTGCCCAAATAAAAATAAATAAATTGAACGCGGCAAGGTCTCTCTACCCAGAAATGGGATTAATCATAGTTTCTGTTCAGTGATTCCACTAATCCTATGAGCTTCAAGGATTATGAATTCACCAGCAAAATATTCAGAGTCTGCATTGTAACTGCCTTTTCACATTCCGTTGAAGGGACATCATGAATACATTGGTCATGGCTAAGCTGAAGTCATTTTAAGTGGAGAGATACTATAGGATTAATAATGCAATCTGGGTGTTGCGGAGAGTTTGGGAGAAACACTAGAAAGCAATGGCTATTTTAGAACTAGAAAAAAAGGTTCTAAAACATGGAGAGCAAACGGTGACGTGTAGGAATATAGTAGGAACTGGGATTGGGAACTGGGATTCATGAACCAACGCTTGTAGGGTATAGGACAACTCGCCACGGCCAACTCGCCACGGTCAACTCACCATGGAACAACAGTTTGCACTAATCTCGAAAAAATGGTAGAATAGAATCATTAAAGAAAGGATGCCAAAAGAGGGACAAAATGAAATGCGAATGACAAAAATTAAAATAATGCCTTAATTATGTGAAACAGTTCAATCAAATTGTTGAATTGTCCTGTGGCGAGTTGGCCATGGTGAGTTGTCCCGTGGCGATTGGCTGTGGTGAATTGACCATGGCAAGGTGGCTGTGGCGAGTTGGCCGCGGCAAGTTGTCCCATTCTGTGCTTGGGTTTAGTTGAAGGAAAATCATTGGGGCTTAGCAGCACTCAACACTGTTGCAATACAACCCAACTATCTATGGAGGTTCTCTGCCACCCAGGTCCTGGTTGTCCCAAAGGTGCTTTTTCAAGAGGCAACTGGACTTCCTTTCTTTTTCCTTGAATATGTTTTGCTTCTCATCCAAGAAGCTTCTTCTGGTGGCCTTTTGAAAAATCACCTTTGGGACATCCAACCTAACTGTCCTCAGGGAATTTTCTTTGCATTCTGCTGTGTCAGCAGGCCCAGAAAAATTTACTGGAAAGTCTTTGGTAAGACTATGAATTATAACCAAAGATAGGTCAAGTAGGTGTTCATTCACTCATCTGACTTGACAGCAGCTAACTAAGCTTTTTAAAAAAAACACCTGTCACTGCTTTGCTGTGCCTAATGATCCTATACTTTCTCTTATAAGCAGGTAGCAATGTGTGGCTGATCATGTATGGGCTTCAAAGCTACAGGGCTGTAGGCTAGATTGAGAAGTAAAGGAAAGCAAAATGAATCCCCCTCAGCAGAAGGCAAGAGCATGCCGCAGCTATACTGCTGCCAAGAAGTGTCTGCCGTAGCTGTGGCCCTGGACACCCCCCCCCCCCCAGGAGTCAAGCTGGATTTGAAGACACACACACACCCTTTATTACTTGATGTATTCCTACTTATAAGCTTAGGCACATGCAACTGACATTGTCTGTTACTTGCATACTTTGGCCAGCTATTTTTCCATGCCAATTTTATACAGGATTATATAAGCAAAAGAAAGTGACAAGAATAAGAATGCAAATAAATCTATTCTAACAAAATTATTTATTGTAAAATAAAAAGTAGTACTCGTTTAATTATTTTATAATGTTAAACTATAAATGATACATGTTTGCTTATTTAATTGATTTAACCGTTTTAAACTACAAATAAATGCAACTGACTCTTAACATCTCTCCTTCATCCAGGGTACATCACTAATTCTTTTTCCTTAATTACAGCATCCTAGGTTTTTATTTACAAGATATTAAAGCTCCGAACATCTAAATCTTTGCAAAGATTTGTTGTATCGAGCTTTTGTTCTGATTTTAAATGTAAGTTTCTTTATTGCAAAATACTCTATGTGACCTTTTGAGGCTCAGGGGGTCAAAATCCAACACCTGATCATGTTTAAGCCCGCCCACTATGTTTATCCGCGGTTACTTCTGGCTTTGCTTGCATGCTTTGTTTCCATGCAAATATCAGAAGCATTAGAAAATGTTTAGTATTTGTCCAGGCATGCAGATAATATCTGAAGAAAATTAACCCCAAAATTGCAAAAAAATGATAATAAAAAATTAGGGGAGCAAATTAATTTCAAATCTAGCTATAAAACCATTTACATGTTTCCTTAAGTTCAAAAATGCGCACACAAACAGCTGAAAACAGAGAAAACAAGAATGTAAACTTCAAAGCAAGAACAGAAACTTCATCAGTACAATGTGGTGACATAACTTTGTTTTTCTAGGAAACTATACTTTTATTTTATTTCCTTACAGATGGAATATGTTACTCAGTATTGCAGCTGGTTCCTGTGGTCTATCAGGTGAGCCTCCCCTGTGGGTTAAGCTAATCTGCATGTTTCCCCCCCCTGCTCATTTCAACCACTATGCAACATTTTTGGTCTGACAACTTAATGCCATCCCACCCGAAAATATATGTTTTTAATATTAACATTGTGGAGAACTTCAAGGAGTAAGGTTATCTGGAGATAATCACCCCCTTAGGAGATCTCAGGCACATAGATCATGATAATCTAATCTCAAACGTTAAACTTCCTAATGCCAACTATAAATACAGATTTTACTTTTTGACTTAGAGACTTGCAGAAAAATGAAGGGGAAATGGAACATCTGGTGATTTTCATTGTCTTCATCATTCACCAGAAACATTTCACTTGCAAAACTGAAAGTGCATTGGGGGAGAGGTCTAAAAAAGTCAAGACGAAGTCCATAGCTACACAATCAAAGCTTTGATTGTATATTTGTGGCCTCCATGTTGAGAGAGAAAGAGAGAGAGGGAGAGAGAGAGAAAGAAAGAAAGAGAGAAAATATCTAACTTGGGGCTGTCAACTATGGACCTTTGATGACCTGTGGACTTCAAGTCCCAGAATTTTTGACTCTGGGAGTTGAACTCCACAGCTCATAAAGGGGCCATAATTGCCCATCCGTGATCTAACTCTTTACTATTTGTAAATTTTGAAATAATCTAGTCATAAAAATGTTTCCGTTTTCAGCCTGCTATCCTTTTCTTTCTGATAAGAGTGGCTAGGAATATATTCCTTAAAGAACTTCCTTACTTCCTTACTTCCTTAGTTAATTTTATTTCAGGCCCAACCTGTAATCCTAGTTCAATCTTCTCCCTTTGTTGTTTATTTGTTTTTGTTGATTGCTTTACAAAAAAATGCATTCATGCTTCTACAAATTGTATCAACTAAAGCTTAAAAGGAAGTAAATTTCAATTTCTCTGCTTTCTTTTGCCAAAGTGCCTTTGTCACAAATTCTCCCCTGTGTGTGTGGGGAGGGGGAGACTTTTTTGTAACTAGTTCCTCTAAACTGACTTGGCCATAATTTATTTGGGCACAAAAAATATCATCACTGCAACTCCCGCTAGCTGCCACCTAGAGTTCTGGACCACTTAATTGATGAGGGTGAGAGTGGTTTGATCTGCGAGCGACCCGTTTCCTTCGTAGTTTTTGAAAATGCGTTTCCTGCTGTGGATTCAACGTGCAGCTGAGAAGGTCAGGGAAGCTGAGTTGGTTGCTGAATTAGGAGGGGAGGGGATTAATGTGGTTTCCGTGATTTGTAGATCATCTCTGCTATCATATACTTTCTTCCCAGAATCAATCCTTTTGGAAGTTGGCTGGCTTATCTCAGAAGGATGCTACATTAGGTTAGTAACAGAATAGAATAACAGCATAATAAAGTTAGAAGAGACCTGAAGAGCTAGTCCAACCCTCTGCTCAAGCAGGAGACCTTATAATATTTCAGACAAATGGCTGTCCAATCTCTTCTTGGAAACCTTCTGGAGGCAAGTCGCTTCACTGATGAATTGTTCTCACTGTCAGGAAATTTCTCCTTAGTTCTAGGTTGCTTCTCCCTGAGTTTCCACCCGTTGCTTCTTGTCCTGCCTTTGGGAGGTGCTTTGGAGAATAGGTTAATTCCCCCCCCCCCGGCCTTCTTTGTGGCAGCCCCTGAGATATTGGTAGACTGCTATCATATAACCCCTAATCCTTCTTTTTACTGCACTAGACCCACCCAATTCCTGCCTGCAACCATTCTTCATACTCTTTAGCCTCCAGGCCCCTTATCATCTTTGTTCCTCTCTCTGCACTCTTTCTAGAGTCTCAACATCTTTTTTATATTTGGTGACCAAAACTGGATGTTGTATTCTATGTGTGGTCTTACAAAGGCATTATAAATTGGTACTTACACTTTACATAATCTTGATTCTATCTTTCTATTGAGGCAGGACTGGGACTCTGTTGTTGCTGGGTTTTTTGGCAGCTGCAGCATACTGCTGGCTCAGATTTAAGGGGTTTTCCACTAGGACTCCAAGATCCTTCTCAGAATTAATACTATTCAACCTGGTGCCACCTATTCTGCACCTGTGCATTTGGTTTTTCTTGTCTAAATGTAGAACCTTACTTTTCTCACCATTGAAATTCATTTTGTTAGATAGGGCACTCTTTACTTCCTGAAGCTTTTAATTTAGACAGAGTAATGACAATATTTCACATCCGCTGATCTTAATCAGTGACAGGAGGCATTGCTCACCTGAACACTTCTCCTACCAACAGCCATATAAATAACTAAAGGAGTCCCTACAGATTTTATTCTGCTAGTCCGAAGACGTTTCAGTGGTCATGTGGCCAGCATGACATCACGGAGTGTTGTTACCTTCCCACTGAATTGGTACCTATTTATCTGCCTGCTTTTGAACTGCTAGGTTGGCAAGAGCTGGAGTGAGGATGGGAACTCATCCTGTCACGTTGCGCTCAGGTCTCAAACATCTCAATTACTGAGCCACCATGCCACCCTATAAATAACAAAACAACTCATATGTACTGGGAAGTCTGAATACCTAAAAGAATAAATTATACTTCAGATGGAAGCAATATAGGGTAGAGGATAATTTTATCTCCCCCAAGGTTCTCCCCCTATGCCAGCTGGCTACTCCAAGTTATTCAGGAACACTGAATGAAAATCATTTCAAGAGGAGAAAATCAAACGACCCACAATAAATGATGATATTGGTATCCTCAGTCTCTAAATTGATCACTTTAAAAATTTTTACCGTCTAGCGTTTAAAAATATTTGGAACTATACCACAAAACTCTTATCTGTGGCCTTGTCAGATAGGCTCAGATTGCTACTTATGGGTAAATAAAGCGGTCACATTATGATTAATTATAGAATTGTGTTCCTGTAAATATCAGGTGAATATTAAGAGTTAAATTGCGGCAGACCAAACAAGTTAATCTGGTAGCTAGGTAAGCCCTAGGTTCTTGTGTTTCATTATTCCAAATAGATTTGCTTTGTTTCTAAATCCACTAGAATTCCCATCCAAAGTATCTTAGATGACTCACGTAAACACACATTACAGGATTACTAATTCCAATTAGCCTGTACTGACTGGTGGCTTTCCACATAAACCCTTTTTCTTTTTTTTTCAATTAGATTAAAAATAAAGAGATAAGCAGTTTAGAGATTACCAGCCTCTAAAATACCAACACCTGTACTCATATACGATACCAGATGTTGTGAGATTTGCAAAATGATGAGGAACTAAACATTTCAGCATTAGACTCCAGTTTCTTGATGTCATTATTTGACTTAGAATCTTTGACATGACATTTGATTATAAACCTAATGACAGAATGATCGGCCAGTGATTGCGGAAATAATCCAAAGTGATGCCAAATATGGAAAGAAGCTTAAACTAGAAACAATTTTAGACATGAAAATTGCAATGATGCACTCTATCCTCGCCAAACGAACATAAATTCATCTTCTAAAAGAGTAAAAGTAGAAAAACAGGTTTCTCAAATTACTGTTGGGAGAATACATTTTACTTATACTTATTTGTGTTTGCAATCTGTTTGTTACCAGCTTCATGCATTTTTTAAGAACTCGGGTTCATATTTAAAAATGTGCAGGTTAATTTAAGCAATAAAAATAATCTTCAGCTTGGAAGCTAGAACACGGGCTATACAAATCTTAGAATAAAATAGCAGTACCTATTTCTTTTTCCAAGAAATAGGGAAGTTCCAGATGCAAACCTTTCAATGATTATGCACATTCTCCACATGAAATTCATTAAAAAAAAACAAGAAACGGGCCTTCCAGTAGGATAAATTAGGAAACTTGTACTCGTCACCGATCATTTTTACAGGCTATGCTCAAATGTCAAGCTGTTCAGCCAAGAAAAAAAGAGGAAACCAGGCCAACTGGTTTAGAAAAAGAAGCTAAGCACCTTGCCAGTTAAGCCAGTCTCATTCAACGTTCAAGTATTTGCTTTGGAAAGATAATTGTAGGAAAAGCGGCATTCCAGCAATCCATGGAATATTACTGCCTTTAGGGGTTTTATCCCATTTTCAGTTGAATGAGAGAGAGCCACGGTGTGTTCACATGCGAGCAGAAAACCTTGTCATGCTTCAGCTGATTATAGCAATTCAATTCAACCCCTCGCTTATACATCACGTTGCCGGGTGTCAAGGAAGGTTTCATACTGTGTCAGTCATGTGCTAATTTGACAAATTGCTTCAAAATAAAACAGCCACAATTCCTTTGAGGGAATCTGGAAAAACCAGAACACGAGGCAGGCATTTCTCTGGCTTTCTCAAATTCGTGGTGCTTTTAAAACCCCGGGTGATGCCACTTTCGTTAGAAATTAGATCATTCAGAGGGTTTTGGCTTGACAAGCCTTCAAAAAGGAAAATATACTCGACGCATTTTATAAAACATTAGAGGACGTTATGGTTTTTAGGAAACTTGCGATTGTTGGGACTGCTGTTGAATGAAAAAAAAACACGTTACTTTGATTGCATTGCTTGGAACGGTATTTTCCCGATTAGTAGAATGTGGATAATATGATATTTTTCCTTATATGAGTTTTTTCCGCAAAATCTCCAGCTGTATCCTAAGAATGCAATTGTTGCTTATACACGATGAACAGATGCTTCAGGTACTTTGGAGAATAGGTTGCCCCCCCCTTCTTTGTGGCAGCCCCTCAAATATTGGAAGTCTGCTATCATATCACTCACTTTTCCTTAAATTAGACATACCCAATTCCTGTAATCGTTCTTTGTATATTTTAGCTTTCTGTCCACTAATCATCTTTGTTGCTCTTCTCTGCTCTCTTTCCAGAGTCTCAACATCCTTTTTTGTATTGTGGTAACCAAAACTGGATGCCGTACTCGAAGTGTGGCCTTATCAAGTGGTAGTAGAACTTCAGGTGGTCTTGATTCCCTCCCTCTGCTAATGCAGCCTAGGATTGCGCTGGTGTCAGCCTTGAACACTACCTTGGGCCCCTCAAGGCTGCCAGCTGCATATATCTTAGAGGAGTAGGATTGTGGGATG